>LBNU01031238.1:12736-47328 GCA_014162995.1 Artemisia annua | reverse complement strand
TCGAGTGTGAAATGCCCAAGATCATCTTCAAAAGTGCTCCTGACCTTGTAGTCAGGATATTCTCCTCCTTCCTCACTTCTCTCAAGATTTCCCCAAGGGGTAAGATCATTGTTTTGGTAGAAAGTTAGGAGGGAGGGGTCATCAAAGATGTCGTGGCTTGACAAACATGCTTGTTTGGTGGTGACATCATCCCCGCATTCCTCCACTTCATGCGGGCCACCGCATTGATCACAGATCAAATATGGGTTTGACAATTGTTTAGCTGGTTGCGACTTGTCTAGATACGATACTTGTTTGTTCAACCTACTCAGCAGGTTATAAAAAGAAGGCTCCTCCATGATCTTGGAAGCGCTCATGATCGAATTGGGTTCATCCCAAGTATCGTCCTGATCATTTGCATACTCCTCAATCCTATTCCATCCTTCCTCAGCGCTTAACTTGGCTATTTTTCCTTTTAATGAATTATTAATGCCCAATTGGTCGTTCTTAGAAACACTGTCATAAAAGATTTGGACAAGAAGCCAGAGTTCAATGGCATGATGAGGGACTTGTCTGATTAGATCTTTGAATCTAACCCAAGATTTGTGAATAGGTTCGGCTAGTTCAACATGGAAGCGGAGGATTTCGTCCCTCAATATTGAGGTTCTTCCTATGGGAAAGAATTTCTCATAGAATTTCGAGATAAGCTGTTCCCATGTGAAGATTGATTCGGAGGGAAGTTGGTTATACCAATCTCCGGCTTTTTCATAAAGGGTGAATGGAAAGAACCGAAGCCGGGAGGTATCTCTAGTGGCTCCGTCCGTATGGAGGGTATCCACTATTTTCAGGAAGTCCTTGATGTGTTGGATTGGATCCTCAGTTTTCAATCCGTGGAACTTGCATACACTTTGGACGAGCCAAACATCGGTTGCACGCAAGACCCCACTCGTGTGTTCATTCGGAAAAACGATAGCATTGGAAAAACCACGAGGGGTAGGGGATGAATAATCTTTGAGGCACTTGGGAAGGGGATTTTCCAGAATTTCCTCATTTACACGAGATTGAGGGCTAGAGGGTGTGGTGTGGTGATTTAATTCTTCCTTAGAAAGGGTTCATCAAAATTGAGGGCGATACCAATTGGTTCAGACATTGAAAAGCGTTGTCTCAACCTACGAGAGAGAGGAAACTGGCATACTTCCGGTTGGTAACATGCTTGACGTCTTAAGAAACAGAACCAAGGTGTACTAAGGTTATTTTTGATTGTATTTAATGCATGGTGAATTCTAGTGATCCATGTTTAGAGCTTCTTAGCCGGCCTCAGACATAGAGTGAAGTAGGATTCTCATAGAAGTTAGGGAAGTCCGTACACACCCCATACGAATTATTAAATGAATACAATCCGTCATCCACGCAATTTAATACACACTATCAATCGCGTAAGAAGATAGTTAGGGAGTAAGGAAATTATAAGTAAACACACTTCTCTCCATTATAGTTTTCACAACCATTTACTTTTCGTTATTTTATTTTATTGATTAGTAAGTAATTGGGTTATTGACTAGCAAATAATTCCACCCATCTTCCAAAAACCCGAGATTTTACTTGCTTTCCTAAAAGTATAAAATACAAAAAGAATCTTCCCTCACCCCTAACCTACTAGAGTAGCTTTTCAATCCTAACGACACTATTCCCTGAGGAGAACGATCAATCCCCCGGTACTTGGCCACTACACTATACTTACATCGTCAGGGTACACTGCTGGTGGGATTGCAAGCTTTCTCAAGGATCCCTTGAGAGGTAAAACCCTGTGCGTGGTCGCAATCCCGCGCATCAAAGTTTTTGGCGCCGTTGCCGGGGAATAGTATTGTTTAGGTTGATTTTTTTTTATTTTATTAGGTCACTCACTAGATCCTTTCTAGTGAGATTTTTCTTTTATTTTTATTTTTTTAGGTTTTCTTTAGTCTATCTTTTCCCAACCTCATTTTTAATCTTCCTTGGCCAACATGTAAACGGAGATTTTTCCAACCATAGAAGTCACTAGGAGTCGTAATTCTTTAGAAACCTTCATCCAACCTTACGCAGAACCATCTCTATGATATCACTGTCTGACACTAAGGGTCTAAAGGCCTTCATCTAAACTAGTGTTGGGATAATTTTATAATGATAAAATTTCAATTCATTCTTATATTCCTAACCAAGCCCTAGCATAATCTTCAAGTTCAATGACAGACCATTCCATCAGCTCAACCCATCAAACCAACTAACTTACCATCAAATTAGCGTCTTCCTGTTGCCCATTGTAAAAAAAACCGCCCATGGGTTTACTTTCACTGGAAAATATTAGGGTTCTTGGTTCCTGTTTAAATGTACAAAATATAACCTTTAAATCATCATTGCTTCTATAGATTACACCATACGCAACTATAATTAAAATCATAAAAACAAAATTATCACATACCATATTCTTAACAGGATCAAAGGTTTTCCTTGGTGGTCGCAGACAACATTTTTTGAATCCACCCATTATATAAATCTGTTTTTTTTGGATCATGAAAGGCGTTTTTTATTTTTAATTGGATTGGATTAGGTTTAAATTAGGGAGAATATGAAAAAACAGGGGTGTGGTGGTTTTAGGTGGTCTGAGTATTCGTGCTGGTATTAAGAGAAGGAAATAAAGATTTACAGTTTTTAAGCCCACAAATTCCAAGTGACACCCAATTGGAGTCCTTTTTAATCACAAAAATAGAGTCGGGTCACTTTTGGATAGGATCCGTAACTTTCTAAAATAACACAAGGACCAAACCCGGACAAAAAAAAACCACAGGGACAAGATTCCGTAAAAAGCTACCAAACCACAAGGACCATTTATAGTAACTAACTCAAAAAAAATCACTTATAAATACACAATATAAAAACTTCAATTCAACAATCTCACAACTATATTTATTCAAAATGTCTAAAGAAAACACCACAACAATTGCAATAAGGCCGATAATTCCCGTGTTACCACAATAAAAACTTCTCGCAATGTTTCAGCCGGATTTCGACTTTCGGTTATTCTGGTGTCTCATCAAACATTCAATTTCCGACCCCCGTTCTGCTTTGATTATGAATCTCAATTACCTCCACATACATACATAACATTCAACCTCATTTTTTGCTTAGAATCGTAATGTTAATCGTCTTTCATTCCACCGTATCAAAACAACCAACAACCACAAACAAAAGCCACTCCCGTCGAGTATTGTATTGGCTCCCCGAATCTTATTGTATTCGTCCATACAATGGACTCATCATCTCATATCTAATATCAAAATTACTCCGGAAAATCCATCATCATCTTTTGTATGCCTTGTTGATTTTTATGAACAATTAGAATAACATATTCCGTGATTTTATTGTTGGAATCCGGTTTCGGGTTATCCGTAGTCACCAAATTCACCGGGTTATCCAATGTTCGGGTCCGGATGTCGTTATCACGATTCGCGTTCCAAATGATGATTCTTTGTTGGTTGATGACTACGACAACATTATTTATGAAGAGATCACCGATCAAACCAAAGAAGCGTGCTACAAAGGCTAAGAAAGAATGGCAGTTGAGAAAATAGAGGTTCCGATTAGACACTCGAAGGGATTCGGCGAATTGGTCAAAACAAGAAGAGATCGCGTTGTGCATGGCTTGGTGTGATTCGTCGGAGGATTAGCGCAGTTGAAACAACCAAATTCTAAGGATTTTGGGCAAAAGTTGATTGCATACTTTGAAAAGGAGGTTGGTGAAGGTGAGATCGGTACAGCTCAATTACTAGCAAGTGTTGATAAATATGGTTATGATTGTTGGTGCATTTTGGCAATTTGCGACAATGTTATACGAATTATTGGAAGTGGTGAGAATATCTCACTATTTACAAATGATGCGTGTACGAATATGAAATAATGATGCACCATCGTTTCATTTGTGATCATTGTTGGGAGATTTTGAGACATTCAGATTTGGAAGAATAAATGAGACTCGTTTTTTAATCCAAAATGCATGCTCGAAAAAAACCAAGGACTTCTAAAAACGGGCTCGATTTGCCGATAATGTAAGAGCCTCGAAATGAGCGACCGGTGGCGTGATGCAGCTAAGAAATAATAAAGCTACTAAATGAAGAATACTTCGGGCTAGTTGGGATTGTGTTAGCCGAAATAATGTGCAACTCATTTACTCAAATGCATTGTTAAAGTAAGTAGTGTGTCTTGTCATGTATCGGATTACTTACCAAATTTTAATGAAAAAGAGCTGGCTGCATAAGGGATTAAGGAGTGGCGGCTTGCAGCAAAAGTAAAGTGTGTAGCAAGGATGATCAGAAATGGATTTATGGATAGAAGAAGCTTTGAATTGATGCGACTAAAAAAAAATTATAAAATAAAAAAAAAAAAGAAAAAAAAAAATCATATAAAAATCCTCTTCTATTCAAACAATACCCATTTCTTGCCCTATTCAACTGACATAAAAAGCTAAATATCTCTAAGACGCATCAATAGAACTAATACAAACCTAGATGATTTATTTTTTATGTGTAATGTTTATATATATGTTTGTAATGTTTATATTTTGAATAATGGTAAGTTATATATGAATGATAAAGTGTGTAAATAGTATTGTAAATAAAAAAATATAATAATGGAACTCTGTCGCCCTTACTGTGCATAATCGCCTGCAGGTCGCTTGGAGAAGAAAGCTGGGGGAAACTTGGGAGAGAAAATAAGGGGGATTGACCCATATTTATTGTGTTAGTCCTTATAACAACCGGAGCCTTTTGGTGTTGTATTTTTTTTATAATAATCACGATATATCATCTGAACGAATATAATAATCTCAAAACTATGTTATTGCATAATACAATGTACGTATTAAATGAATGAAAATAAAATTATTATCAGAGATCTCTCGCTTGTCGTTTGTGTGNNNCCTAACATCGATAATCACCCATCCAATACAATTAATAACACACTATTCAATCAATAATTAATAGTTAGGTTTCATTAGATCTAAGAAAACACAAAGAAAATCTAGCCTAGCATGTTAAACAAAAGACAAGAACAAGATAGAATCAAACAACACATAGACATATTGAATGATTAATTGATTACTTATCTTCAATGTAACATGAGAGATCCAAGGGTTTAAAACCTTTAAAAAAGCTGCAAAAATCGTCTAGGGTTTCTCTCTAAAAAGTTCCACACGAATGACTGAAAATTATGCGGATATATATAGAAAAACAGATCTGACGGCGTCACGTTATGGACTTGACGCCATCACCTCGCCGTGGTTAGGGTTTCTTGATAGCCTTCTTGACGCCGTCCCTCTTTAATCTGTTCTGGCTTATCAAGGATTGACGCCGTCAAGCATGGTCTTGACGCCGTCTGGAGTACTGTTCCAGCAGATTTTGACACTTTGTCGAATTCTTCACTTTTATGCTCCGAAAACGTCCAAAATGCTTCCTTTTCCAGAATTTCTCTCCAAAGTACTTAAAATGCGAAAAGGAACGATTTAGGGCGATATTTGATCAAATAAATACGATTTAGGGCTTAAATGACCCCCGAAAAGCGGTACACTTTTCGCCTCATCAATATTACAAGAGGTTTGGAGACAATGATTTTGTCATCTTGCTGTTATATGTTGACGACATGTTGGTTGCAGGCCCCAACAAATATCGTATCAGTAAACTGAAGGCACAACTCGCTAGGGAATTCGAGATGAAAGACCTTGGACCCGCAAACAAGATTCTAGGGATGCAAATTCACCGAGATAGAGTTAGTAGGAAAGTTTGGCTTTCACAGAAAAGTTATGTGAAGAAAATCTTGCAAAGGTTCAATATGCAAGATTTTAAGCCAATATCAACCCCGTTTCCTACTAATATCAAGTTATCCTCCAAGATGAGCCCTAGCAGTGAAGAAGAGAGTATGGAGATGTCTCGAGTACCGTATGCATCAGCAGTGGGAAGTTTAATGTTTGCGATGATTTGTACAAGACCAGACATTGCGCATGCAGTGGGAGTAGTGAGTCGGTACATGGCGGAACCTGGTAGAGAGCATTGGGAAGCTGTGAAGAGGATCTTTAGATATCTTAAAGGAACCTCGGATGTTACATTATGTTACGAGGAACCGGGTTTAATTGTCAGGGGATATGCTGATTCTGATTATGCAGGTGATCTTGAAGGAAGTAAATCAACCATCGGGTATGCGTTTACACTTTCTGGCGGAACAGTAAGCTGAGTTTCGAAACTGCAGTCGGTTGTCGCTATGTCAACGATGGAAGCAGAATATGTTGCAGCTGCTCAAGCCAGCAAAGAAGCAGTATGGTTGAAGATGTTGTTGAAAGAGCTCGGGCACGAACAAGAGAAAATTACTCTGTTTTGTGACAATCAAAGCGCCTTGTATCTGGCAAGGAATCCAACATTTCATTCAAAGACAAAGCATATACGAGTTCAGTATCACTTCGTTCGTGAGAAAGTGGAAGAAGGAACCGTGGATATGCGGAAAATTCATACTGATGATAACGTGGCAGATTATCTGACGAAAGCAATCAACTGTGACAAGTTTACATGGTGCCGATTCTCATGCGGCCTAGCGGAAACGTAAGCAACATGAAAGTGCAAGGAATGATAACGGTGTGAAGATCGATTGAGTTTCAATCTAATCTTCCACTCTGTTCTCGAGTTAAATTTAAGAATGAAATGTAAAGAAAATGAAAATGAAGGAAAGAAATGGAGTGGAGATGAAGAAAGTTAGAGATTCTTTTGTGTTCTTGAGTATCAATAAAATGGGAAGAAAGAAAATGAAAGAATGTTATACATTTACAATCATACCCTCACAAAAATAAAAAATAAAGGAAAGATGCAAGGATGTTTTGGTCTTTTTACTATTAAATATTTTGTCTCTTTCACTTTCATCCCAAATTTGGGATGAAAGTGATAAGTCAAAAATCCCACTAGTGCTTTTTCATTTTCACTTGCAATCACTTTCTTTCCTTGGCCCAAAAAAACTAAAGAACACATTTTTTTTTTTTTTTTTTTTTTTTTCACTTCATTCCTTTCACTTTCCCCCTAAATTAAAACCAGAGAACATAGTGTTCAAGTGGGAGATTGTTGGGAATAAGATACAATGTATCTAATATGGAATATTTGATTGCAAGTTGGAAGATCAAGTTGGTCACTGTATCTGATAGGATATGGGAATCTCACAAGTTGGCAAATGGACCTATTTGTACATGCATTCTCTTTGACTATAAAAGGCAGAGAACTATTCTCTCTTTGGCATCCCATTCCAATAGCAAAACACACATAGTAGTATCTCTGTATATCTTTCTTTCTCTAGTACTCTTTGTGTTTAATTAGAGAGTTGGTGAAATAGCTCCTAATACAAGAGATATAAATGTGTTTATCATTGTAATTAGAGAGACGATGTAACTCCTAGTTTTACATAGTGAAACGTTTCTTTCCTTGCCCGTGGTTTTTACCCTATTAGGGGTTTTCCACGTTATATCCGTGTGTCATCTTTTAGTATTTTTCTTATTTTAGTTGCGGGTTTGCTTCAGTCCGGTGTCACTTTTCTCAACATCGGGTTGACCCAAAACAGGTTTTGGTTGAGTTTGTTAAGTTCCTTTTTATTATTTTCCACCATATGAAAAGAATCAACATTGTATTATTTTGATTCAAATGCTACATACCCTTATGAGTTTAATTTTTCAAACAATACGGTGGATTAGGGATGTAAAGAAAGTTTGAGAACTGAGATGTGTCCCTAGGTGAAGTATAAGCCTCAAAAGGCGATTTGAATCCAAACTATGCGATCTAGAACTGCAAATAGCATCGATATATGATGGTGTTGATCCTGAGACAACCCTTTTAATACCTGTTCATAAAGTAAATGCCATAACAGACCTATGCATTACAGTCATTGTCTCTTCCCCAAATATCCTTCCAGATTACATGAATGTATAGGTTCCATCCCTCATTCATCGAAGATGTATCTGAATACTACATATGCAATTGTTATCAGGACCACATTAAAGAATCAAGAACCTATAATTGTTTCTCAATTATTTTTATCATTTTCAGTTGAAAAAGAAGAAAATCTTTCGAGGAAAAAGACAGACCAGACCAAAAAGAAACTCAATGAAATATGATCAAACCTAATATTTATCTCAATCGGTGTCGTAAAAGGATGTAAAAAATATTTGTGTACAGATTCAAAAATGGAAGAATCTGATATATCTAAGCAAATCCACAACTACCACGGAGATAGATTAGCTACATAGATCGAAGATGTGAGATAGGAAGCGACCGGGCAATTGACAGATCCACTTGATTTTGACGATGAGCATACGACTGATACATCAGCATGATTTCAGCAACGGTGATTAGACATTTCATTTTCTACCATGACTAGTGATTGTCAGATCCGATTAATTTTCGACTCAAAACACCTGCCATAAGCAACGACTAGAAAATGGAGATGACCACTAATTACAGATCAGGCTAATTTTCGACCAAAATGACTTGCCATAATTCGGCAATGACTAGAAGATGGAAACAAAGCAGATCAAACGTTGGTTCGGTAAGGAGAAAAATGAAACAGTAGCGATAGTTTTTTTGGCAGACAAGGGTATACACGTTGAAACCCAACCCCAATGGCGGTTTTAGAGTATCCCTGTAATTCAGAGTTTCAAACCTAATTTGCAAACCCAGTCCCATCAACCAAACACTCAATTTGGGAATTAAATCCATTTCTCCATTTCCATATCTAATAAACAAGCAGAACCTAAGAAACAATCATAGTAAATTGCAATATCTTCACTGTTTAGAGCTACTGATCATAATATGCAATATTGTCAGGTTTCAGTTGAGCCATAATGATCTAACTTGAACCCCTTTAAACATACAATTGTTAGCTACAAGAACTACCAAGAGAAAAGCTCCACATTAACCTTCTTCCCATAGCAACAAATAAAAGAAAACCATTTAGGGTAGGGACTCAGGAGCATAAACATTCACTCGGTGTCAGCAACTCCGTTCTCATCGACTCCGTTGTCATCGACTCCGTTCTCATCTTCATTACCATTTTCATTTGCTTCTCCGTTCTCAGTTGCAGGCTCGTCTGTTTTGCTCTTTTTAGCTTCCTTTGCTTTAGAAGAGTCGGACTTTCTTTTAATGTTCTTTTGCTTAAACTCTGAAAGCATAAACAAAGATTGTTAGCGTATGAGTCACTATCCGCAGGGTTAAACGGTGTTTGGTATTAGAGGTTATGGATAACAATAAACTATAAGGATAGTCACAGGATATAGAATACTGATAGCAATCCCCCAAAAATCTTTTTCACCCTACACATCAGAACCAACCCCTCCCTCTTCATATTTACAAGTAAACGCTATAGTGGGACTGCCAATTTCATCAACCCTAAATCTGAACACAAATAAAAATCTTCTCTTACGGAATAAAACATGCCCTTGTATCGGTCGTGTTTATATCTGTGGACCCAATAATATCCAATATTCTTCTTACTACCATTGTCATCATTAATATTAATAGCTTAACGCAGCTGAACTAAGGTGTTGTTTGTTTTTTGTAAATAAGAGCTTTTTAGCTCTTATGTTGCAAGCGCGCAGGCATATTGAAAGAAGAGTGTTTGTTTTTTCTGCAGCATAAGAGTTAAGAAGCTCATTTTTCCCCTTCAAATTTTCAGACAGAAATGAAGTGTTATTGCCTCTGCAAATGTTATTTCCCCTTTGACAAATAACAACCTACACTCTTATAATCATCCAAAGTTCTATTTCTTCAAACATCTTCTCAATACTTGACCTCCGGCCACCCTAATGTTGCAGCCACCACCATATCTCCGGTCACCCAACTGATATTGGTGGTTTTTGGATCTGATTGCAAGTACTTTTTCCTCTAAAACATTGTTTCTCTTCCACATAAAGCACTTTTGACCACCTCTTATCAAGAAGTGGTGGTAAAAGTGATAAGAAATTTTGTCTCTAAAAAATAAACACTCCCTAACTTCATTTCGCTTGTCAAAAAATGCTGAGAAAGCTAATAGTTTATACGAATGAAATAGTAACAAATAAAAGCACATATATACTTCATTTTAAGAAATGGCCAACCTTCAAGAGAGGTTCTTAGAGACGCAATAAATTCTGGAAACTCGATCTCTTCAAGTGCCTTGAATACGTCTTCAGCATTGATGGTTTGCCTCTTAGATTCCTTGCATATATCATTTGCCCTGCAAAATTGCAATGGAACTGAATTATTGCAAGTTTACAACACAAAGTTTTATATTTCCACATACGTAATGCATTGTAAATCAATAACATTAGCCTGAGTCTCTAAAATACAGCTCCATCTTATATTACTCCCATTAGAAATGTACTAATAGACACTCTGTCTGAATTCTGAAAGGAGAAAAAGTGAAAAACCAATTCCTGTATAAATTCAATCAACACGAATCATTTCACCCTTAATGAATATTCTTAGCCACAAGTACAGTTAAAAGCTTTTTTACTTCAGAAATCAAACCCGAGACATTTTACAGTCAACAGATACGCATTTCGTCTAAAAAATTCAAACCAACTTGAACCTACAAACTATGACTAAGCAATTCATTTAAAAATGACTATTTCAACTCAAGGCAACAACTGCAATACCGCATCACCCTTTCCAATCCCATGGCAAGACTATCATTTGCCTAAGAAACTTTAAAATGGAACTCTACTTGACGAAAGTAATTATTGATTAGTGCATTTCCAAGATACCAATAATTAGTTTCTAGTGTTACTGTATAGTGAAACTGTTTCTGATTATCTGATCCTTAAAGGGTCCAATAACCAGCTTGACATAGCAAGTTTAGTAGCTCTAGCATACCTGATTATTTAGGCGCATTTTACATGTAAATCTTTGAGTAGTGACGGACTGACGGGGTGTTTGTTTGAGCTTATTTGGCCGGCTTATGGGCTTATTGAACTTTAGAAATGCTTAAATTTTTTAGCTTATGCCAATGAACATAAATAAGCCATAAGCTTAAGCTGATAAGGCCAGAAATTGAGCTTATGAGCTTTTCAAAAGTTCAATAAGGCGGCCAAATCAGCTCAAACAAACAACTTAGTATCATATTTATTTGGCCGACTAATCCACGGGGTTTGAATGCAGCTGAGTATCATATCATATTATGACAACTTGATATCATAAAAGCAAAAACCCTACTACCTCCTAATCATTCCATATCACATAACAATTACTTTAAGGGGGTGTTTGTGTTAGCTTATTTTATGGGCTTATTAGCTTATTGAAATTTGGAAAAGCTGATAAGCTAACTTTTATGGGCTTATGATAGGTTAAGCCCATGGCTTAAGCCATGAGCTTGTATATATCTGCTCATAAGCTCAAAAAAAGTAAGCTTATCGGGTTTTCCAGATTTCAATAAGCTAATAAGCCCACAAAATAAGCTAATACAAACGCCCCCTAAACAACTAAATATAATTAAATATAGAATAATAAAGATGGGAAAGTTATACGTAGCAGAAAGGTAATGAATGAAGATTCTAGAACTCTCGGAAAAGGCGGAAAGAGAATCCTTCAAAACTTGAATATCGGCGCCGTCTTGTGAGAGTTGAGAAAGTTTTTCTTTGACGACTCTCCTCACTACCGCCTTTGGCAGCTCCTCCGCTTCTCCTATCACTTTCTCCGTCACCGTCGGGGTCGCCTTTGGACTAGTCGCCATTACTTGTTTTAATTTTGTGAATCTAGGGTTTCTTTCCCGCCAATTCCTTGGTTTTTTGGGGATATGGGTTTATGTGGAAATGAAAGGGTCCGATTATGATTTGGTTGACCCGATTTTATTAGTTTGGTTGTCTTCGGCTTTTTTGTTTCATTAATCCTTATTTATTTAGCTTATTTTAGAAGCTCTAGGCTTATAAAATGCTAGGATATTCGTTCAGAGATTTTTAGCGGCAAACAGTTATAGTTATGATATTTTTGTTAAATGTTTAGTGTAACATTTACACATAAAACGTTAAAATATCAAAATGTAATTGCAAAAAGATCGTGTTTTTCAAAAATTATAAAGCATGTGAAACAATAAAGCTTCCATTCCATGTAGTTGTGGTTAAAAATTATAAACAGTGTATGTTTAAGTTGATATTGATTGTCAAAGTTGACACCCGTGTCTTTTTAAGTTTACATTAATTGTCAAAGTTAAAAGGTATGAATAAAGGTACATTAGGGAAACAATTTTACTCATTTTTAAGACTTTTTAAGTTTTCAAAATGAATCGAAAACACTTTACAAGCTTTAACAAACACCTATTGTAATTGTCTAATTATATTTTCGATTTTCTACTTTTGTTTGTCACAAAGTAAGCGTCTATTTTCGTATTTTATACAAGTAAAATATTTTTCAAAAGCCAATATGAGATCTTAATGATGCTTAGTTTGATACGCAAATTCAAGGGAGGGAGTGATATTTTTGTAAAATCAACTTGCTAAAGCTCGAACAATTGTACTTTTAAGTCTACTGTTTAATATGCTAAAAAGATTTATTTTTGTTTGGCTCATTGCAAAGATGAGTTGAGCGTTGATCAAATGCAAATATGATGTCAAGTATGCAAATCGTGTGTTGAGATTACGTATACAAAATAGGGGTAGCTGGGTAGGTTTGTGTACGAAAACCAAAACGCTTTAGAAAACCAGATGTTTAGTGTAGGAACTTACGAAAACTAACAATTTCATTTAAGTTTATAAAATGCTAAAATATTGTCAATTTAGTTATTTAGCATAGTATGTTTACTATTTACTTACTTTTTCCTTTGCATATCAGCACTATGATGGAAGGTGTCGTTTACCTTTCTTTATTATTTTCGAAGATTATTTTAACGTCACGCCAGCTTTCCCTGACTTCTTTATTCCATCGGGACGTTTCGTTATGAAGAGTTAGTTCACTATTGTGTTGTTTGTTGGGCCGAAGTGCCCAAGCCCAAAAACCTAAAAATAGGCAACAACTAAACGTCTAAACCAAAAATAAATTATTTCAACATGCCATGCCATAAATCAATTGCGCATATGGGACCAAGAGAAACAGCTAATTAGCTTCATAAACACTTTTTGAAAGTTTGTATACTTGTTAACAACAATACGACAGAGAAAGAAGTCATAAATTAGTGGTAATTAAAAAAATTAAAGGCCAAAGTGTATACAAATGCTCAAAAGATATTGTTTTTAATTAAATTGTGCAACTATAAGTCTTAATTAAATGTTCATACATCGACCTAATCTCGTTGCTAACATAAAAATACAAATAATGGATCCTATACACACTGAAATCTAATAAAGCTACATAGCCTAAAATAAATCAAATCTTACAAATAGTTAACATTATAAAACTGACTACTCTCTTTCAAAGAATTTGAATTGTTAACAAGTAACTTGTTAAGTAACTAGACATGTGACATTTATGTTAAATTATCACGATGGCTATGAAATAGAACACGAGTTCAACTCCATTCTAGAAACAATGTTAGTCTTGAAAGGCAGACGATGGAGACAGTGAAGGTTTATCTAAATGTTTGACTCTATATGTAAATTATACTTATAAAAGTGTTAGATTCGTCGTATAACACAAGTAAAAGTTTCAACCTAAGCGCCATATTTGAAAAGTCATTAAAAAACATGATATACCANTAAAAAAAAAAAAAAAAAAAAAAGCTTATTTTAAAAGCTCCCGGCTTATAAAATACTAGGCTATTCATTCATAGCAACGAGATTTCTAGCGGCAAACAGTTATAGTTACGATATTTTGGTTAAATGTATGATGTAACATTTATAGTTAAAATAACAAAATGTGATTGCAAAAAAATTGTGTTTTTAAATAATTATAAAGCGTGCGAAACAAAAAAGCTTTCATTCCATGTCGTTGTGGTTAAAAATTATAAACCGTGTGTTTTTAAGTTGATATTGATTGTCAAAGTTGTCACCTGTGTCTTTTTAAGTTTACATTAATTGTCAAAGCTAAAAGGTGTGAATAAAGGTATATTAGGAAAACAACTTTACTCATTTATTAAACTTTTTAAGTTTTCAAAATGAAGTGAAAATATTTTATATGTAGTAGAGATATGTGAAAAATATAAATAAGCTCAAAAGCTCATATACAAGCTTAAACAAACACCTTTGTAATTGTCTAATTATATTTTCGTTTTTCTGCTTTTGTTTCTCACAAGTAAGCGTCTATTTTCATATTTTAAACAATTAAAATATTTTTCAAAAGCCAAGAGATTTTAATGATTATGTAGTTTTATATGCAAATTTAAGGGAGGGAGTGTTACTTTTGTAAAATCAACTTGCTAAAGCTCGAAACAATCATACTTTTAAGCCTACTCTTTAATACACGTTTATTTTTGTTTGGCTCATTGCAAAGGTGAGTTGAGCCTTGATCAAATGCAAATATGATGTCAAGTATGCAAATTGGGTGTTGAGATTACGTATACCAAATAGGGGTAGCTGGGCAGGTTTGTGTACGAAAACCAAAACATTCTAGAAAACCATATGTTTAGTGTAAGAACTTATAAAAACTAACAATTTCATTTCAGTTATTTATAAAAGGCTAAAGTGTTGTCAAAGCTATTTAGCATAATTTGCTAAAAAATAAATAAATAAATAAAAAATAAAAAAAGGTGTGGTGTGGGGGGGGGGGTGTTATTTAGCATAGCATGTTTACTATTTACTTACGTTTTCCTTTATATGTTATGATGGAAGGTGTCGTTTGTCTTTCCTCTTATTTTCAAATATTATTTTATCTTTATGTCAGCTTTCTCTAACTTCTAGAGCTGCACATTTCGGTTTTGTTAAACCGAACAGGTTTCGCTTCTAGTCAGTTAGCCAAAAACCGGTTTGACCCAAAACCGGGTCGGTTTAAAACCAGTTTTGGGAAAGAAAAGGTCCGGATTAAAACTAGAACCAGTTGACCCAGAAATGGTCCGGCTTAAACCGGTTGACAACAAAAAATGTAAACCAGTTTTTAAACCGGTGGATCAGTTTTCAAGAAACTGGTTTTCCTTAGAGAAACCGGTTTTTGGTTTTTGTTTTTGTGGTTTTTTTTTTTTTTTTTTTTTTTTTTTTTTTTTTTTTTTTTTTTTTAGGGGGGCCGGAAATTTTTTTTTTTTTTTTTTTTTTTTTTTTTTTTTTTTTTTTTCGAATAGGATCGGTTTGGTTACGAAGAGTTAGTTCACTATTGTGTTGTTTGTTGGGCCGAAGTGCCAAGCCCAAAAACCCCAAAGACTAGGCAACAACTAAACCAAAATAAATTATTTCAACATTCAATAAATCAATTTGTAAACTTGAGTATATGAGATCTGTTTTACTTTTTAAAATTTACCGGACAATCTTTAGCCAGATAAGCATAAAATAGCGCACCAATACAAGAGATAATGTTTTCTTTTGAGATACGGGACCAAGAGAAACAGCTAATTAGCTTCATAAACACTTTCTGAAAGTTTGTATACTTGCTAACAACAATACGACAGAAAAAGAAGTCATAAATTAATGGTAATTAAAAAAATTAGAGGCCAAAGTGTATACAAATGCCCAAAAGATATTGTTTTTAATTAAATTGTTCAACTATAAGTCTTTAATTAAATGTTCATACATCGACCTAATCTCGCTGGTAACATAAAAATACAAATAATGGATCCTATACACGCTGAAATCTAATAAAGCTACATATAGCCTAAAATAAATCAAATCTTACAAATAATTAACATTATAAACTGACTACTCTCTTTCAAAGAATTTGAATTGTTAAGTAACTAGACATGTGACATTTATTTTAAATTTATCACGATGGCTATGAAATAGAACACGGGTTCAACTCCATTCTAGAAACAATGTTAGTCTTGAAAGGTAGACGATGGGGATCGAAAGTGAAGGTTTATCTAATTGTTGACTCTATCTACAAATTATATGACACAAAATTGTTAGATTCGTCGTATAACACAAGTAAAAGTTTCAACCTAAGCGCCAAATTTGAAAAGTCATTAAAAAACACGATATACCACAAGTAAACAATGCTGAAAAAATCAGTTAAATCTATATGAGATAACACAAGTAAGCAATAGACAGTTTGACCAAATTAGTGAAGTGCAAAAGAGTGGATAATGAGATGGGGTCCACAGTTTTCGACTAGTGGCATGTACACAAGACCATCGACTGTGAATCTTACTTGTACCAAGCATAGGTCATCACTCATTAGTAAAACCATGATCTTGTTTTTCTAAGGGAGCGAAAAGGTGGATCAAGGATCCTTATCCTACTTGTGACAATCTTATGATACTCCTAAAGTCAAAAGCTTTTATGTCCAAAAAATTGAGAAAAGGAGCAATTATATTTAATTTTCTATTTTTCTTAGAAGGATCTCAACTTGGACCGAAGAGAAGAGCAATTCTAAATTTAAGTTTTATGAGCAAAGCGCGAAAGGGACATTGAAGCATCAACATCGTTACACCTCTTGCTGAGCTAGAAAGGCGACATTCAGGGCATCCTTTACTTACCCTTTCAGATTTTCTAAATCTGGATGCCGAAAAAAGACCAGGAAAGGGTGTGTCTTTAAATTAATGGATGATATCGACTCTTTAACATCTAAGATTGTAGCAAAAGATACACACATAGAGATGTTGTATTCACTCAGTCAACTCTCTATCCGATCAGTATGCTAAACCTTTTTCTTAGAAGATAAAACAGCTCAATCTGGCAAAAGATTAAATATTAACAACAAGAGTGTTTCTCGTAATTTTTTTTGTAGTTTCTTGTCGAATATCTGGCCATAACGTGTGTAGTTGCTCCCATCCAATTAAAGTTGAGAATGTGCATGTGTTGTGTTTATGTGTCATTTAACAATTGATATTATGAAGGTTTGCTTCCATCTGGATCATGTATATATGCTTGATACGTGAGTGCAAAGTTACTCCTTTTCTTAGAGAAATTCCCAAGTATTGTTAACTTGCTAGGTTTTTATCAGTGTTTTTCCTTATGGTTACTTGCTGTATCTATCACGGATAAGACTTTGACGGTTTTACTGTAGGTGATCATATGTTCATTATGTTGAGAATTAGTGGTTAACTACAAAGTTAATCTAACCAAGTTCCATGGAATAATGATGCAAAGATTAATAACTAAGTAATAAAAACGTAAAAGATAAGAAACAATATTTTTCAACGTTTAACTCTTTATTAGAAATTAATCAAAAGAATTATACCCAAGTGTTCGCGGAATAAACACTTGGGATTGAAATGACAAGTATGTTTGGTGTTACTCCTCACTAAACTTAAGCTATACTTAAGTAGAAACAAAAGACCCACTAAGCTGTCTTAGGGATGGTTGCTATTTGGAGAGAGTAAAGATTAGTTTGTGAATGTCTACGCATTAAGTGCACAAACTCCGCAACCTTTACTCTCTCTTATGACTCCTATTTATACACAAGTATATTACAACCGTTGTGAAAAAGACAAAGATTACATCAGCCTAGTTGAGACAAAATACTTATGTATTTTGTCTCTGTTACATAAGTCTATTTTGGGTATAGGACAATACTGCTTTTTTGAGGTTCAGATATGACACCATCCTGAACCCACACCATTCAGAGAAAGTTTGACTTTACAAGGAACTGACACTCTTTGTAATTTCAAACGTTTCCCGCCTTGTCCCGCCCATTCTTCAGGCTTCATGTCTTTAATCTTCAGTATTTAGCTTTTGTTGCTTCAGTGAGGAGTAACTTGGGATTCAGTGAGTTATTGTCATCACTCACTGAATCCATCACCTTCTTCTTTGGCTTAGGTGCCAATCACTGTGAATCCGCCTCACTAAATGGAAAGCTTTTCTTCTTAAGCTTGTCCCAAGCATCCTGAAGATGACTCACTGAGTGACTGTTCACTCAGTGACTTGATTGTGTTAAAGGTAGTTAAACACTTAGGTTATTTTATGTTCAAATCCTAGTTTAAGAGAGCTTGGGAATTCAGCGACCCAACAAATAGCTCAATCTGGCAAAAGATTAAATGTTAACAACAAAAGTGTTTCTCGTAATTTTTGTAGTTTCTTGTTGAGTATCTGGCCATAACGTGTGTAGTTGCTCCCATCCAAAGTGTTTTTCCTTATGGTTACTTGCTGTATCTATCACAAATACGTCTTTGACGGTTTTACTGTAGGTGAGTGTATATTCATTAATCATTATGATGCTGTGTGTTGTGCTGAATTGCCAAATTCCAGACACAAAAACAAGTTTCGAAACTGAACAAGACAAGTCATAGAATCCAATGGTTTCAACATGCCAGAAACCAGCAACTTACTAATTTGAATATACGTTCGTACCCTTTTAAAGTTACCATAAGGTTCAAGTATAAACTTGATTTTTTTCTCTCTCTTCCTTTTTTTCTCTAACCGTTTTTTTCACTTTTCACGCATTTCAATAATTACTATTGTTTCATCAATTTCTCCATGATTACTCATTGAATTTCAAATCCGTTAACACCATTGGTTTCCTCTTGTCATTCCGCATCTAATGGTGAGTTTGAATTCGATTTTTAGTTAGATTTGAAGAAATCCCCAAATTCAATAATTTGGTGGTAAATTTCATTTTTCATTTTCTGCTTTAGTTTGCCTTGTATTTCAGTCTACTACACTGCATTTTGATTCTATAGTACTTAAATCTAGCCATTAGTTGTTATGACGAATAAAAAGAGTCAAAATCAAAGAACATCAAAGCGAAACCCTAGGGCTCCGATTTGGTTGGAAGATCATGTTGTAGGTAGTTTAGGGCATAAGAGAAATGAAAAGGAGGTTGATGTTAATAAGAAGGTGAATGTGAATAATAGTATTGGGAAAACTAATGTGGTTGAGAAAATGTGTGAAACAGAGAGGGAGGATGGTATAAGCATGGAAGTTCAGACTAGGAAGGAGAGGAATGATGTAAATAAGGTGCAGAGTACATGTGAATTAGAGAAGGATAGTGTGAGTAATGGTGGAAATAAAGAGGATAGTGTGAATAATACTTATGATGAGGTGAATAAAGGAATAGATATTGGATCAGGAGTGAATAAGGATAAGGTTGCAGACAATAACAAGGAGCAGGGAAGTATGGAGAAGTGTGAATTAGCTGGTGAGCATAGTGGTACTGATAAAGGCATACTTGATGAAGCTAAGAGAAATGATAGGAAGACTTATGCTAGTGCTACTTATGCTAATAAGATTGATATGTCTAGGACGTTATTTGAAGTTCCAACTGAGGTGGATGAGAATGGCTATGAATATGTGGTGTTTGATGAAGTGATGATTGATGAAGGAAGCAAAAAATGGGAATTGACATTATGTGGTTACTTCGTTGGGCATAACATGACAATTAATGAGCTTAGGTATAATCTAAGGAGAATGTGGGGTAAAATGGGCTTTAGAGATATTGTGGATGTGAACAAAGGAGTTTATTTCATGAAATTTCATAATGTAGAAGGGCTAGAGTCAGTGGTGGATAGTGGTCCTTGGATGGTTAACAACAAGCCTTTCTTTGTTCAAAAATGGGATATTCATGTATGTTTAGATAAAAGAGAGCCTGAGCAGTTACCTGTTTGGATTAAGTTGTGTAATCTACCATTGGAAGCATGGACAACACATGGTATAAGTGCTCTAGCCAGTAGAGTAGGCAAACCTCTGGTAATGGATAATGTTACGGCAGACATGTGCAGATTGGGTGTTGGTAGAGTGGGATATGCAAGGGTTATGGTTGAAGTGTCAGCTAAAAAATGTTTGCCTGATATAATTGAAATGGTGTATAGGAATAAGAATGGAGGAGAGATATGTAGGAAAAGTGTTAATGTAGAGTATGATTGGACACCACCTAGATGTTCACACTGTTGTGTGTTTGGAGATAGTGATAAGATGTGCAAGATTTGTGATAATAGTGAGGCTCAAAAAGATGAAAGTAAAGCTAGTGAGAAACTTAGTGGTCCAGAGAGTAATTTGGAAGCTGATAAAGGAAATAAAGGGAAGCAGAATTATGGGTTTGAAGAGGTTAGGTATAAAAGGAATAATGGAGGTGGTAATAAAGGAAAAGGTCCTGCAAATTATGTGAGTAATCAAAATCAGAAAAGGGTAGATGGCAATCAGAATGTGAAGCAAAATCGGTATATGTATCAAAAGAAAGTAAACAAGGAGCAAGGTGATCTAGTAATAAGAGTACAGCAAATGAGAAATCTCAAATGCAGTCTCCATAAAAGCAATCATTAAATGAGAAGAACTCTAGTACTCCTAATAGCAGAAAAGCTTGGAAAGTACAGGGTGAGATTCTGGAAGAATTGAAGAGGTCTGCCAATAAGTTTGCTGGGTTAGAGGTACCTGAGGAAGTAATGACAGATAGTAATTTGAATGGAAAAAAGAAAAACAAGAGTGGAATAGACAGTGAGGAGAATGATGTTTATCCTGATATGAATGGTCTAGCACAAGGTATGGAGGGTGATGTTATATAAGGTATTGATAAAGGGGTGTTTGATAATCAATAATTGTGGAATGGATCTCAAAATTGGATGTTGGAATATCAGGGGCTTAAGTACCACTGATAAACAAAATGAGGTTAGGAAGTATATAGATGATGAGAGGTTGAATATTTGTGGAATTATTGAAACTCAGTTAAAATCCAATAAAATTCAAAAAATTGGTGATCAAATTTTTAAGAATTGGAATTGGGTTCATAATATGAGAATGTGTGATAAGGGTTGTAGAATAATGCTTGGATGGAATAGTGGAATTGTTAATGTGAATATCATTAATTACAGCAAACAATCTATGTTGTGCAAAATTGAAACCATAACTGGTAACATGGAAATTTTTTATACTATCATTTATGCTGCTAATAGTGGTAATGAAAGGAAAGAATTGTGGTATGATTGGGGCAATATAAAAACATGGTGGGTGGTAACCCATGGGTTCTGTTGGGAGACTTTAATGTCACTTTGGATCCAAGGAAGCACTCAGCAGGTAGTTCAAGTATGAATAGAGATATGATTGAGTTCAAAGAGTGTGTTAATTCCATTGAGGTTGAAGACATTGCTAGTTCTGGGCTACATTATACTTGGACAAAAAATTTGTTTAGAACTAAAGCTGGTGACAAGACTGGTGTGCTCAAAAAGCTTGACAAAATAATGGGGAATGAAGATTTCATAAGTAAGTTTCCTAATGCTCATGCTATCTTCCTTCCATATATCATCTCAGATCATTGTCTTGTAGTTTTGGCTATTCCTAATATTGTACTCCATAAGAAGAAAGCATTTAGGTTTGCTAACTTTGTCACTGATAAGAAGGAATTTTGTGATGTGGTTAAGAAGTATTGGGGGAAACAAGTACTAGATGTTATATGTTTAGGGTTGTTAAGAATCTTAGATTTCTTAAAAAAACATATGAAGAGGCTTGCTTGGCAAAATGGTGATATATTTGAGAATGTTAAAAGCCTTAGAGATGAATTGAAGAAGGTTCATGGTAGAATTGATAATGATCCAGACAACAAAGATCTCAGAAATGATGAAAGTAGGATCTTAAGAATGTACAATGATGCTATGAAAGAAGAGGAGAAACTTTTATATCAGAAAGCTAAGATTAAATGGTTAAGCTTGGGTGATAGAAATAATGCTTTCTTTCATAGGGTGTTAAAAGGAAGGAATCATAGGAATAGGATTAATGCTATACATGATGAACAAGGTATTAGATATGAAGGTGAACAGGTTGCTCAACAGTTTATAAAGCATTTTGAAAATTTTTTGGGCAAAAGTGTTCCTGTGGTGAGGTTACATGATGCTGGAATAAATTTCACCACCATTCTTAATAGTGAAGAAGCAGAGTTTATGATAAGAGAAGTTTCTAATAGTGAGATCAAGAAAGCTATGTTTCAAATTGATGATAATAAAGCCCCAGGGCCTGATGGTTATTCTGCACATTTCTACAAGAAGGCTTGGCATATTGTTGGTGATGATGTTTGTAAAGCTGTTAAGGAATTCTTTGATAATGGGAAATTCTTTATCTGAGATTAACTCTACTCTAATTGCCCTTGTCCCAAAGCTACAAACTCCATTTAAAGTGTCTGATTATAGGCCCATTGCATGTTGCAATGTGATCTATAAGTGTGTAAGTAAGATTTTAACTGAAAGAATGAAGAAGAGTCTTGGGAAGTTGGTTAACAGTAATCAAAGTGCATTTATCCCCAATAGGCAGATTCAAGATAATATTCTACTTTCTCAAGAATTACTAAGAGGTTATAGTAGAAATGATGGACCTAGTAGAGTTGCTTTGAAGATTGATTTGTAGAAAGCATATGACACTGTGAATTGGGAGTTCTTAGAAGATGTTCTGCATGGTTTTGGTTTTCACAATAAGATGGTGCAATGGATCATGCAGTGTGTAACTTCTACATCTTTATCTTTGAGTGTTAATGGTGAAAGTTGTGGGTATTTTAAAGGAGGGAGAGGTCTCAGACAAGGGGACCCCATGTCCCCATATCTTTTCACTCTTGTCATGGAAATATTGAATCTCATTATGGTTAGAAAGGCTGATAATGATAGGAAGTTTCAATATCACTTTGGTTGCAAGAAACTGAAGCTGACTCATGTGTGTTTTGCTGATGACCTCATTATGTTCTGTCATGGAGATAAAGAATCTGTGAATGTTATTAAAGAGGTTATTGAAGAATTTGGGTAAATTTCAGGATTGAAGCCTAATTACAGTAAGAGTACAATCATTTTTGGAAGTGTTGTTGAGGAAATAAAGAAGGACATTCTGGAAATAGTTCCATTTAAAGTTGAAAAGTTACCAGTGAGGTATCTTGGGGTTCCTTTGATCACTAGAAGAATTGGTGTGAAAGACTGCAAATGCTTAATTGATAAAGTGAGAAACAGAGTCATTAATTGGAAGAATAAATGCTTGTCATATGCTGGAAGGTTACAATTGGTGGCTTCTATACTGGAATCCATTCATGTATACTGGGCTAATGTTTTTCTACTTCCTCAAAGTGTGATTCATGATATTAACAGGCTTTAAAAGGTTTTCTGTGGAATCAAGGTGAAAAAGCAGATGGCAAAGCTAAAATAGCATGGAAGAATGTATGTCAACCAAAGATAAAAGGAGGATTGGGTTTGAAAGATCTGAATGTGTGGAATAAAGCAATGATTACTAAATACATTTGGCATATTGCTGATGATAAGGACTCTTTATGGGCGAAATGGGTCAACACTTACAAATTGAAAGGAAGAAGTTTTTGGGCAATAAATGAAGAAAATAATGATAGTTGGGGCTGGAGGAACATGTTAAGATTGAGGCAGGATATTAGAGTACATTTGGTGAAAAAGTTAGGTGATGGGTGTAATACTTCTGTATGGTTTGATGATTGGTCTACTTTTGGGGCTCTCAATAACTATGTCACTTACAGAGATCTGTATAATGAGAGATACAAGATTGATATGACTGTTCATGAATTTGTTGAGGTAAGCAATGGTCAATGGCCAACTGATTGGGTTGCAAAATTACCAGTCAATGATGTTTTTCACAATGTTGATTTGACCAGAGACCAACCTGACAAGTTAATGTGGAAGAGTAATGAAGGTACTTTGTGCAAATTTTCAGTCAAGCAAGCTTATAAAGATCTTTCAAACACTGGGAATGATGTTACATGGTCCAAAGTGGTGTGGTTTTCTCAAAACATACCAAAGTTTGCATTTATTTTATGGTTGGCTATACAGTGCAAGCTGACTACTCAAGACAAGATAAGAAAATGGGGATCTTATGATATGATGGTTTGTGCTCTATGCCATGAGGAGACTGATTCACATGAGCATTTATTTTTTAAGTGCAAGTTTTCAAATGAGCTATGGAATAAGGTGTTAGAGAAGATTCAGGAGCAACAATGGGGAAATTTGGAATGGCAAACATTAATTGAGAAGTTAGCTAGTCTGTACAATGGCAATTCTATCAACAGTGTGGTGAGAAGACTAAGCTTGGCCTCATGTGTTTATATGATTTGGCAAGAAAGGAATTGTAGATTGTTTAGAGATGAAAGAAGAACTGTGGAAGTGTTATTTCAAATTGTCTGTGATACAGTCAGAAATAGATTGAAAAGTCTTAAAGTGAAAGGATCAAAAGCAACAAAAAGTGTGGAAGAAGTTTGGGATGTGAATTTTGGGAATATTGAGTATGGAAATATGTAGATTGTGCAGATGGCTAGTACCTTGGGGTGAATCTAATGGCTAATGAGTTAGAGTGCTATACTCTTAACTATTGGATGTACTTCCAAAATGTAGTTTCCTGCAGATATAAGGGTATTATATAGTTGATATAAGATCAATGATGGTCTTGTTCTCATCCAGTGTGAATTGTAAATGGATGTGCAGAGGTGGTTACTTCTAATCTCTGCAGAATATCAAGGTTTTGTTACCTTCTCTTCAGTTACTGAATTTGCAGTTAACTGAATGAGTTTCGGGTTCACTTAGAGGTGATGGCTCTGTACCTTGGGTTTCTCATAGCTCAGACTGCATATGACTCAGAAACACTCTCTGTTATAGGCCTTTGTTAGGTAATGATAGGGATGTTTTGATCATAGGCAGTTTCTGGAAATATGTGGAAAGCCATAAAGTGAGTTTCCATCTCTGAAGGGTAAAGTGAATAGGTGCTGTAGTGCATGTTTCTAGGAATTGTGAGGAGTGAAAGATGAACCTACATGGTCCTAGATATGCACTACTAAGGAGGTAAAGGTTGGTACTCATTGCAAGGTTGTGTTCTCAATTGTGTGAAGCCATTGTTATAGATGGAAATGTAGCATAATTGGTATAGCACTAGCAATGGAGAGGTTATGGGTTCCTAGTGAAGCCACAAATCTACTTTATCATGGTTATTGTGGTGGCAGGTTGAATGATCATGGTAAGTAGATAAGGTGGAAATGTAGCTAGATTGTATTTTGGTGCATGAAAGGTGATACTGAGTGCTGCAGTTTGGTTGGCTATATACTGGTATGCTGCAAGTCTTGGATGGAATGGAAGAATGAAGTTTGCAAAGTATTTTCTATAATTGAATTCAAATGTATTGTTACTGATGTATAATGTAGTTCAGAACTATAAGCATGTTTATAGTTACTTATGTATTTGATTATATTAAAGTTTAAAGTGATTAATAAAATATGTTCACCTTTTGCAAAAAAGAATAAAAATAAAAATTAAAAAAAAAAAAAAAAAAAATATAAACTTGATTCACAAAAATATGAAAAATAATAATAATAATAATAATACTAAAATTAGGCAACAATACAAAGATAAGACTATTTTTAAGACACGTTTTGAAAAACTGTATACAATAAGGCAATATGAGAAAAAGCTATAACTAGTACAGTAGTATTAGCAAATTAAAAGGCAAAAGGTNTTGATCCATAATACAAATTAACAATAAACGAATTGTCTTTAAACTAAACAAACATTATAAAGCATTAAACTAGTTCACACATTAATCATTATGATGCTTTGTGTTGTGCTGAATTGCCAAATTCCAGACATAAAAACAAGTTTCGAAACTGAACATGGCAAGTCATAGAAGATTAGAAGCCAATGGTTTCAACAGTATTGTTAACTTGCTAGGTTTTTATCAGTGTTTTTCCTTATGGTTACTTGCTGTATCTATCACGGATAAGACTTTGACGGTTTTACTGTAGGTGATCATATGTTCATTAATCATTATGATGCTTTGTGTTGTGCTGAATTGCCAAATTCCAGACATAAAAACAAGTTTCGAAACTGAACATGGCAAGTCATAGAAGATTAGAAGCCAATGGTTTCAACATGCCAGAAACTAGCAACTTACTAACTTGAATATATGTTCCTAATCTTTTAAAGTTTACCATATTACATATAGTTTAAGTATAAACTTGATCCAAAAAAAAAATAAAATAAAAAATAAAAATAAAATGGCAATAATCTTTTATATAATAAAACAAAACCCCAAGTGGGGACTTTTCCATTTCAAAAAAACTAAACCATACCTTATTTAGTAATAATATTATTTAGAAAAAAAGATTATTTTCTTATTAGATAATATTTTATATTTATCCATAACACAAGTATAGAAGATAAATACAAAAAATATAGATAAGATGCAATTAACAATAAGATTAAAATTTTTAAATAATTATCTTTAATAATAAAAAACTATAATTAAACATCATAAATCAAACAAAACAAATATTAAATTATTTGTTTTTTAATAAATAAAAATATATGATTCAAAAAATTTTAAAAAAAACCCGCGCGTGCGCGGGCATTATAACTAGTAAAAAGAATAAACTATTTTTAAGACACGTTTTGAAAAACTGTATACAATATGGCAATATGAAAAAAAGCTATAACTAGTGCAATAGTATTTAGCAAATTAAAAGGCAAAAGGTCCATATGATAATGTTCTTAATTGAATGGTGCAGCAATAATACTTTTATTAAAAGTAATCAATGTTCAAACATGGGTTTACCCCAACATTAAGATACAAATAGTGGATCCTTAACTTAATCAATATACACAGTAAAATCTAAGCCTATTATTTTAGAACGGCAACTAACAATTTCACAATATACAACCACAAACTATCTCACATGTCTTAAGCAGGACTTAAACCCACAACCATTTGGTTGGGGAGCTTCTCACAGAACAAGAGATACCATTGGGACACAAGCCCTTTGGTCTAACAAGCCTATTATAACTAGCCTGATATAAATCAAAATCTTACAAACAGTAAACATTACAAAATGACTACACTCGCTTTTAAAGAATTTGAATTGCCAAGTATACTAAGAAATGTGACATTATTGTAACATCACAACGGCGGCTATATTAATAGAAGACGGGTCCAATTCCGTTCTGAAAACGATGTTAGTCTCGAAAGGCAAATGATGTCGAAAGTGAAGGCTTATCTAATTGTTGACTCTATCTGCAAATTATATGAAACAGAATTGTTAGATTCATCGAATAACATAAGTAAAAGTTTCAGTATAGAGTACTAAAAAATACAAGTAAACTATGTTGGAGAAGTCAGGTGAATCTAGGAATTAGACAAGCAAACAACATTTTCAACATTCAAATGCAACATTGTTAGCAATAGACAGTTTGACCAACTTAGTCAAGTACGTGCATAAGAGTGGAGAGGTCCACAGTTTCAACAACCACCAACTTGTACGATGACAAACGACACACTCATTAGTAAAAGCATGATATGATTTCCTAGAGGTGCATGAAGGTGGATCAAGGATCCTTATCCAACATTCCTACTTGTAAAGTTGACGCTTTTTTGTTGAAAAATTTAAGAAAAGGAAATAGTCAGATTTATTTTCTTTAAATTTACTATAAAGGCTTCCAACTTGGACCAAAGTGTAGAGCATTCTATATTTAAGCTTTACAAGAAAAGGGGAAAAGGACATTGAAGCATCAACATCGTTACACCTCTTGCTGAGGCAGAAAAGCGACATTCAGGACACCCTTTGCTGACCTTTCAAAATTTCCAATTGGGGATGCCGAAAAAAGACCATGAAAGGGTGCGTCTTTAAATATATTTATGATACTGACTTTAACTTTTAAAATGGTAGCAAAAGATACACACATAGATGTGATGTAATCACACAGTCAACAGTATTCAGTACAATGCTAGACCTTTTCTTAATTAGAAGATAAGTGAGCCTCATCCGGTATAAAAGTTTGGCATAAAGAAGGTCGATATGATCACTCAAACCTTTCTTAATTAGAAAAAGATGAGAGAAACTCACCAATGACAGGCCGTCACATCAGTTTGTGGGACTTCTTTGTAGAAATTTTTATGTGATCATATCACTCCTCCATATCTTGATGGTTATACAGGTTCTTTTTCATATAGCATAAGTCTTTATATGACAAAGGTTATTTCATTAAATATTTATGTGGCGGTTAATGAAAAATAAAAGAATTGGTATCCATGAATATTTATGTAAAACGAATCATTATGATGAACAAAAGCACCAATAACATATGTATCCCCATGAAACAAACAGTTTATTCGAGAAGAGTTTCTGACATTACCTGAACTAATATGGGCTCCTATGCCTTCTCGTGAAAAAAAATGTTAGTCAAATTCTCGAAATTTATGCTAAGATCAAGAATCCAATGAGCAAAAAGAGAGTGCTGAAGTTCGAGAATACCTGCAAAAACACAAGTTAAAAAAATTCAATAAAAAGTCAATTATTCATAAGAACTTCAAGTAACACAAAGCCAAGAATGTCATCTTACATTTTTCGAAGACGCCGAGAAATCCATACGAGGAAGAGGACTTGCAACTCCAAGGTTATAAACTGGAGTGCCATCAGGATAATACAATCCATAGTTCCTCTCTGAAGTCGGACCGGGCTTCATGTTCTCGTTAAAAAGGGCAAAAACATAAATGTCAATAGGTTGTGAAGGGTTCGCTGGTGTGCCTTGTCTTTGTTGCATTCTTTGAATCAAGTTCTTATGGTAAATCCCCGCATTTTGAACTGTAGCTCCAAATTCATTCTCATCCCCCTTTGAAGGCCACCCAGTCTCGGATATTTGAACTAGAATATTACCATAATTTAGCGCCCTTATAGCTGAATATACCGCATCAATTTGAGCATACAACATATTATCATACTTCAAATTCGTATTTGGATCAATAGCCCCGGCGTTTGGCTCAAAAAGTACGTATTCCAAAGGTACATTGTTCGGGTCATTCTTGTATGCAAAGTAAGGGTACACATTGATCAAAAAAGGCGAATTGGTTTGAGCATGGAAGGCAAGAATAGGTTGTAAATATTGGACCAAATCTTCCCTAAACGCCCCTTGTGATGGTGGAAAAGATGTTGCTAATATCTGAAGGGAATGAGCCGTGGTAATGTAAACTTGTCTGTTTAATCCAAGATTAACCAAAGCTTCATACATGGATTTCATGGCAGGGTATAGATATTGTGGTAATTGAGTATCTTGCCCACCTAAAATTTCGTTCCCAACCGTGATACAAGTGATCTTAGTTTGAGAAAGATAAGGTTGTACATTTTGTTGAATCCATATTTGAGCTTCTTGAGGATCTTGCATTCTTGGGAGATACTCATTTCCTAAGCCTATAATGAATTCTACATTTGTATTCGCAAAAGAACTCAAGACTTTCGGGTCGGCATCATAGAGTTTAACTCGACTAATGTTCAAAGACTTTAAGAGTGTCGATACGTGAGATGTTGGAGGGAGATTATTGGCTATTTGTCCATAATTAATCCCAACTCCTAGAGTGTAAGTGCCAACAAATGATCCTGATAACACATCAAATTTATTTTCGAATCAATATCCACATTTAACAAAATTGCATAAATCAATTATCATGAGATACAGTGAACCTGAAATTCAGTTTCTAGTAAGTTAAATGTAGGTATAGTAATAATACTTTTGCCATTACGAAAAGTATAGTGATTTGCACACTCTCAAAAATGATTGGCACACTCAAATTTTGAGTGTGTTGACATGTATACCCTCTTATTGTTTGGACTTATTCTTATCCTTTAAGGGTATAAATGTCAACACACTCACATTTTGAGTGTGCCAATCATTTTTGGGAGGGTGCAACGACTTTTAAATAGAGAATAATAACTAAATTATTAGACTAATGCTAATAGTAACCACATTTCTACAAAAGCAACCCCGCCACATCAGCGCCAACTCAATTTTCTCTCTACACAACTCCACCCCAACCACAATTACCTAGTGGTGAACACAAAGCAACCCCGCCCATTTACTCCCAACGTTCAAAAAATTATGGAGAATAATTGCAATTCTTTCGGTTGGTGAGGCAACCACTTTTTGGCAAAAATTGCAAACCAACGCGTCACTTAAGGCATTGCTAAGGAGGGGGCGCGTTGCTTTGTGCGGTTGTGGTTACCAAGCAACGCCCACTAGCATCAGTCTTATAGAAACTAATTTACACTCTAATACAGAATTTGGTAACCAGCCTAACATTTTATAGATACTTTTGTACCCAACTTTGAATGACTGGATATTAGTTATATATTTTGACATGGCAACCATTTAGCTTTAAGAAAGGTAGGCATTAATGTCCATAATATAGCATAAATTCGTTGGTGTCTTACGTGTAATTTAAATTCTGTTGTTAAGGCGAATATACACAGGAGAAGGTTACTGAACTGTTTTTTTTCTTATACGTTTCGAACTATTTTTTTCACATAGATCACTAAACCTGTGAAACAAGACATTTGGGTCGTTGAACATATAAAAAATTCTAACTACTGATCACTGAACTTATAAAACACGACATGAAATTTTTAGTTACTTAGCTTATCAAAACACGAAATTATTGAAATTTTTAGCCTCCGTGTGTATTAACTCGGAGTAATATGCAAAGCAAAAGAAGAATTGTCCGAAAAAAGAAAAAATAACTAATAACATCTTGTAAATATATCTTATAGACTTCTAGCATGAGAAGACCTTGTCACATTAATTTGAACATCTTTGAAAATCAATTGTTCTTAAACTTGTTAACAAGTCTGTCACACTGTAACTTATTATTATCCTAAATTTAGTTTATGCTTCTTCCGTCTAAGTTTAAGTGTCCACAAATATTTATACTATTAACTACCACAATTTTTCTACAGAAAAACCATATTTGCTACTCTTTCCGTCAAAAAATCATTTTTTACAGCTAAAAAAACTTACATCAAACATTTACATAAACTAAAGAGACAGGCAACATGAATTACCTGCTAGAGTGATGAGCAAAATAAGTGTAGAAACCATTAAAGCTGCCATAGTCAGCTTCCACTGCTGTAAAACCTCTTTGTTTTGCTGAATTAAAGGCCAGAAAGCTGTCTGAAAATAGACGGTTTATATGGTTTTTCTTTTGAACAAACAGTTATATGTTTGTATATGTCGTGTTCGTAGAATGGATAATGAAGCGTGTGTTTATATAGCCTCGATGATTACGTGGAGTGGGCCGGTGGGCCCTATATAAACATATATGGCCCTATAAATGAATAGATACCACGTGCTTACGCTGTCATTTATATTTCTTAGGGGTGGCAATTTCTGACCCGACACGAAACCCGACCTGAAACCGACACGAAAATTAACAGGTTCGGGTTGAGTCTAAACAGATTTCGGGTCGGTTTTGGGTCGACGCATCTGACCCGTTTATTAAACAGGTCAGGTTCGGGTTGAAAATAAATTAAACGGGTCGACCCGCCAACCCGTTTAAGATTTTTATTTAATTAAAATTTATTTATATTTATTATATGGGTTAAATCGGTTAAACGGGTCGACCCGCAAACCCGTTTAACCTGTTTAACTCGTGTAGTGTGCCAACTTTTGTATATAAAACGGGTTAAATGGGTCAACCCGAAACCTGTTTAACCTATTCAACCCATGTAACCTATTTAACCCGCCAACCCAAGTATATATATGGGTTAAATGGGTCAGGTTCGGGTTATGTGTAAACAGGTTAGGGTTGACATAGCTGACCCGATAATTTAAATGGGTCAGGTTCGGGTCGGGGTTTTCTGACCCGCCAACCTGTCAACCCGAACCCGCCAACCCGAACCCGACCCGAATTGCCACCCCTTATATTTCTACGTGTAGCTCTAGTCCAAGAAACAAGTTTTAGACCGACTTAATATTTATTTCCTAATATACCCTTAGTCTTTCAAAATTCAAAGGTTTTCTTGACTTTGAAATTATGTCTACCTGGTGCCTATGTCATTTCCTCAAGTCCACCACTATGCATGTCTGCCGCCAGCCAACACTGTTTAACATTACTTAATTAAAACAAGTAGTTTACGTTATTCATACTTGAAAGCAATTTCAAACTAATAATAATTTCTTAGTGCATGCTATTACGCGTTTTGGTTTGCCAAATCAAATACGGATTATGTATGAAAAATCACAGGCTGTTATAACTCATAAGCAACAACTAGTAGTGTTAGAAAACAAATAATCGCATGAACCATGTGACGTACCCACAAAAATGAAAAGTACATGCATAATCTTATAGTAATTAATACTCCGTAATTCCAATATGGTTTATCTGGATCAGCTAGTGTTGAAAATAAGGATATATCCATGCATGCAGATTGCAGAATTAAAAGTTGTTGATTGGCAAAACGAAATTATCCTTTAAGGATAAGAGCCTTTTTTTCTAGTTTTCTTGCTTGCTTTATCTTTTTCTATCCACAATAGTTCGACTTTTACAATATCAAATCATTCTTTGATTTGGTTCAGCCCACTTATCACTAACATTGCATTCTCAAATTAAAAAGAAGAAAAAACAAAAGAATGGAAAGAAAATGGAAAAATGTAGATAATCGAAAACTACCTTTTTCTTTTTTATGATTTGAATTAGTAAAATTAAAAGAAGGGGAGAAGTGATCCATAGACATTTCTATTTATGAGAGTTTTATGTTAAATAATGAAAACACCGTAGGTATGATCATGTGATAACTATTTATAATTATACAATACATGAAAACCTAATTATAAACCTTAATAACGGAACTAAATTATAAAGACTGGCTCGGACCTACTAACCTATCATCTAATACTTCTCCTTATTCAAACTGTTATAGCAAATGCAAAACAAACAAAATAAAAGCAAAAGCAAGCGTTGAATAATAAAAAGTATGATTTGATTTTGGGTTGTATAGAGTGGACGCGTGAAGGATTGCATGGGGTGGGGTTTATGAATTATAAACTAAATGAACAAATGTAGATGTGAGTGAGTGAGTCGAGCAAACAGTACGAAGATGCTAATATGGGATTATGCTACTATAGTACTATGGATGTGGGTGGCCAAAACAGTGATTGAAAAGGAAAAAAAACAATCAATAATTGAAGAGATCAAGTATCGTCTGTCAAAGCAATGCAATAGGCACAACACATGATAAAAATTTTGGTTAAAAGTAACAGGGAACGATAGCTACGGTTTGACGAGTTGACATGAAGGATGCGGCTCTATATAGGCATCTAAGTCTGAGGATCAAACCTGCTTGAATATCATTTAAATATATAGTGAAAAACCCGTAGGTATTATGTCTTGATAACTATTTATAATTATACAATACATGAAAATAAATGGTTTAAATCACGTAGATTAGTAGGCTAAAAGATCAGAAATCATGGTTACCAAAAAATAAAAAAAATAAAAATTATACAATACATGAAAACCTAATCATAAACTTTAATGGACCTAAGTCTACGCACGAGCTTAGGACAACTAATATTTTACAATATTTTACAAATAGAACTTCTATAAAGATACGAAAATAACTATTTGAAGTGGCTAGCTGATAAATAGCTTGTTAGTATCATGATTAAGGATAAAGATATCTCGAGTGTAACTTACATTTGGTGCAAATAATTCTGGAGAATTCACGCCAACATTATCGAAAGATCAGACATTACTTGGTGTAAACCTATGAGATGGTAAGCTTAAGTTTCGTAAATTAGTTGATTAAAGCATGAAATACAAAATTAGTATTATACAAGTTAGGAACATATAACAAATTATAACTCAGGCCTTATGGAAGCATTTCATCACAATCCATTCAATTCACCCGCTTTCAAGTTTCAACTACCGAAAAAAAAAAAAAAATATATATATATATATATATATATATATATATATATATATATATATATATATATGTGAGATATTGAGACATAGGCTTGCTTATTACAAAAAATGTTGTTACTTCAGATTTTCACTCTATAACTTAGAACATATAATTCAACTAAAAAATACTCATCCACATCACTCAAGATATAAGACATCATTTGTCCCCTCACAAATTTTTTACATATTAAAATAAAATATTACATAATCTAAACAAAACAAAACAAAACATTACATTTAAACCAAAATTTATATAATATTAAGGCTAATAATGTACTCCATCCATCCTAAAATAAGTGCCCAATTTAACTTTTTATAGTTTTTTTTTTCAACTTTGACCTTAAATGTTTTTATTTGTGTTATATATAATAATACTTCAATGAAAATACATTTAAAACCCAATATTCATTCAATCATTTTGTATCAAGTATTATATAACACAAATAAAAGTATTTATAGTCAAAGTTGAATAAGAAACACTTTAAAAAGTCAAACTGGACACTTATTTTAAGACGAAAGTAGTAACAAGTTGAATGCAATGACCAACAACGTAAAGTCAATAAGGACTAGATGTGTAAGAAAACAAATCATTAAAGACTAAGCACGTCAATAATTATATCAACACGGTCTTATAGTAAAATGGAAAAGAAAAACAAAGAGACCGTACGTCAATAATTATATTAATACGGTCTTATAGTAAAATGAAAAAGAAAAACTAAGTCAAACATCTTCTTTCTCCTTCGTTGGACTTGGACAATACAGAAACAAATACCAAACTCTTGCCCAACCAATATATATATATATATATATATATATATATATATATATATATATATATATATATATATATATATATATATATATATATATATATATATATATATAT
>LBNU01031238.1:0-12285 GCA_014162995.1 Artemisia annua | reverse complement strand
ATATATATATATATATATATATATATAATTTGCATGATGACGACACGAAAACATCTACTATCAAGATCGTTCTGGTTGGCTCGTGCCATAGGCCGAAAACGCATACCATAACGCACTGTAACCGGAGCTCCAAACATATCGACATTATTCTAGTAACATAAAAAATATGTGATGTGCATTAACTAAATTCCATATGGGCATGGGGACACAATCCAGAAGAAACAACGAAAAAGAAATTACTGACGTGTACATAAGTAAGACCATGTGTTAATTGACGTATGTCACGCTATCCACGTTGGAATACACGCATGTACGTCGACAGGTAGGTTGGCACTGAAGCCAATTTTGACGGCAGATTATTAAATTACACTTATATCCCTAGCTTCAAGAATGTTACAGTAAAACTTTTTTTCTCTTGAAAGGCCATATATTAATAAATTAAAGAGAGTAAAATTATATACGTAAAAGAATGTTTGAATTTACATGCAAGTTGCAACCGGACTTGTATTGTTTTATAAAACCAATGATAATTGATAACGTCGACGGTTCAAATTTTGTAGATTTGTCGTTCATGTCCCTTCTTTGGTCTTCCTTAATAATTGTGATGTTTGGAACTAGGTTACCGCTTCAAGAATGTCAACATGTTTTTCTTCTTGAAAGCCGTATCTTGATCATTAAACTAAAGCAGGTGAAATCGTATACATACGAGAATCAAAGTTTTACTTGTTTAAACTCCGAAATGCATTGTTTGTACGTATCGTTCATGGTGAATTTGTGATATTTTCTTGAAAGTCTTTTTTTTCCGCAATCGACTAACACACATACACGAAGATTGGTCCTAAAACCCCCATTTTGATGTTTTAATTCAGACATGCACCGGAGAATCTCAAAACTTTCACCTCTAGGTTAAATGTTTGGGCCTTTGTGCTTATATTTGTATCAAAGCTGTCTTATTTTTGGCATAGTTGAGGTATAAACTGCCGTATTTTTTTAGTTTGGTTATACAACATCGATTATTTAATTAATTACAAAGGTAACAGATTTTTGAAGATTTAAAGGGAGCTATTTAACCTAACACGGAGTATATGGTAAGAGAAGTTATAACCAAAACATTTTTTGCCACTAATAAAAGTTGGGAATTATTGATGGCTCGGACAATAGTGATGATAGTGAGAATGAATGCTAACTTTCTCTTGAGTTCATGGCCATCTATGATTTTGTCCAAGTGCTTTCAGTGGTCAAGTAGTTTGTTTTGGTTTGGTACTAGGCTACTGCAGTGTTTTTTTATTATTATAGTCTTAGTAGCAGTAGTTCAGAAAGGTGGCTTGGCAGCAGAGTTAGAGTGCTAGGTGCAGCAGCGAACCAAGGCTCGCCGTTCCTACGTGGCGAGTTCGCCGGCTTCGCCGTGGTTCGCCGCCACACCGCCCCCCCCTCGCCTTGGTTCGCCGTTTGGTGGTTCGTCACTTCCCCGGCGAGGTTTGCAAACGTACGGTTTGCAGCTTTTTTTTTTTTTTTTTNCCTTACCGTAACAAAAGCCAGATTACGGGTAAGTGGGCAAGAATGAATGTTGATTGCCATAAATTTCATGAAATTTACTTGAATTTGCAGCCCACCCCTGAGCCAGACGTTCGTCTTGAAGATGCCATGAACGTTTACACAGAACGCCATGGTGTGCAATTCAGATATTTTCACGTTTGGTTCATTTTGCGTAACAACCACGCCTGGAACCGCCTTTAGGAATTAATGTCTTTTGTATTCTGTATCGTGTGTTTGTTTATCGGGTTTTTTTTTTTTTTTCCGTATTGTAACTTTTTTATTTTGATGGAATAAAAATTAGTATGTTTTATTGTTATGAATAATTAGTGAAATGAATTAAATTTATTTAATGAAATGTATAAAAAAAAAAAATGTGTAAGTGGTGGGGCCCAAATGAAGAAGTTGAGGTTAGTTGTGAGTGAGGAGGGGGTTATTTGTGAAGAGGTGTTGGGTGAGGTGGCACCGGTGGGACCCAAATGAAGAGGTGTTGGTTCTTCACCACACCTAGCCCTCTTAGGGGGTGTTTCTTTTTCCCTTAGCTAAGGGAATAGGTCCACACAAAGTATTTAATAATGTTTTTTTTATGTGGAGCCCACATTTTTCCACTAATGCCTCTATATCCACAAGGCATATAAATATGATCCCCCCCATTAAGACACTCATATAGAACGTGGGACCCACATGGTTTAGCTAAGGAAAAAAAAGAAACACCCCTTTAGAGGCGTAGTTGGTAGTTTTTTAGAAAGTATATTGATCGTACAATATTTTGCACTACCAGGCCTTCGATGGTGATCAAAGGATATAGGGGGTGATGTGGTTGAGCCAAGCTTGTGTCTAACCTGAAAATAAGAAATACAAAGACACTACGTTAAGTGATTGCGCAGGGGTTGGGCCCTGCGAACCACCTCCGGCGTGTGAATAAGTATTTGTTATGAGAAATTTAGTGAAAGTATATTAAAGTAGAGTTGTTTAGATTGCATACCAGATTCTCAACCCGTCCAAGGCTATTTATAGGGATGAAATAACCTTGGAGAGTGTTTGCACAATTTTCGGAGATCATGGGGGCGTCCCATGACGTGTGGTGGCCACTAGGGCTTAGTGTCCCACTCCTCCTGGTCTAGCGGGAGAGCTAAGGAGGAAGATGAGACGTGGGTAAGACTTGGTCTTCCCCATGTTGAGACTTGGCGTTGTTCCGTCCTTACATTTCATCGAGGAATACCCCGAAGGGTTTAATCCTTCGACTGGCGAATTCCCATTTGGTAACTAAGTCATAGATGACTAGTTTTACACCAATGAAAGTGTTAGGAGGCTAGCCAGAGCCTTCGATTATGTAGTTTTCGAGTAGGACCGAAGGGGAGTCCTTCGACTTACTCGGAGGGTACATTATCAAGCCCCCCAGTCGAAAGCGATGTACATGTACGAAGGTACATTGCTTACGACTCTATTGACTCTCATCACATTTCCTTAATCTTTCATAACTGGTAAAAGAGGGAAATGTGTTTTGAAATTTGAACATGCAATAAATGCGCCTATTGGATAGTGTCACCCCATAACGGCAGATTTATCGGAAACCCCAAACGACCATTCAAAATTTAAATGTTCGTATAGGATCTAGATACGTAGCATTTATCACAACACATGCTTAACAATAAAGATGTCAGACCCTATAAATACTCATAAAATCGAAAACCCTAATTGCTTTCATTCACGCCTCCAAAAATTACACGCAGTCGTATTATCGAGTCGAGCAAAAGTTAACATCCTTTCTCAGTCTTGCTTCCTTTTTTAAATATACCCTATATCACCGTGTGCTATGGATGCCAAACGTATCATTAGACAACAAAAATGGAATCTTTCCAGAGAAGCGTTGGCCACATTCCTAAAATCGTACCCCATACCCAAACAGTATAAAGTAATTCTTCCCACCAAAGACCAGAGCATTTATGATGCTCCTAAAGGATATATTGGTCTATACATCTATGCCTTCACTCGGTCAAATTTAAGGATACCCCTCCATCCTCTCTTCTTAGAGCTATTGCAATATTACAGGGTACATATATCAAGGTTCAACCCCTTCGGTCTGGCTAAACTTACTACCTACATAGTAATGTGTAGGGCGTACGGTTATGAGCCAAATCTAACCGTGTTACGAGGTTTCCTCAATTTGTGCCCTGGTGGCGATTGGCTAACCTTGTCGAAACGGGGGGAATCAGATGTGCCTGTCTTAGTTACAAAACCTTTCACCAACATCACCAACTGGAAAGGGAAATTCTTTTTGTGCAAAGTACAATCGTACCTCCACAATATCCAGCTCTCTTAGACGAGTCCTACCGGTTCGACCGCAAAAAGTTTAATGATCCCATGCCAGCCAACGTTCATAACGATCCACTTTACCAACGTCTTGCACATTACCCTGTGAATGTACAAACCTTTCCGGAGCCCATTTTGTATATGGCAGGCATCATTGATCATTGAGAGGGATCCCCGCTGGAGCCTGAGATAGAGTGTGAAGGACAAAGTATGTAAACATGTTTATTGAGTAAAATAGGTAACTCATCTGATGTTATACTATTTTTCTTTTGCAGGAATGGCCTTCCGAAATTTCGTCGTTTCTGGTGGTGCAAAAGAGGTTAACTTCCTTCCTAGGGATGCGATGGATCTCAGCTATGGGGCTGGCTCCCCCTCCGTATCTGTGAATGACAATAATATGGAGGCCCTTGCTGTCGAGGAAGAGGCTGCAGCTTTGGTACCTCTGAATACAGAGGAAAATCCTCTAATCGTTGAGGATACCGCTGATTCGGATGAGTATCCAAAAGATCAGTTTGCTGCTGCTAGCTCTACCGGGATAGGTAGTAGGGTGCGTGAGAGGAAGGGAACCTCTGCCAAGTCTTTGAAGACTTCGTTGAAGAGGAAACCCGACATCCCCCTCCCAACCACAAGATTTGTGAAGCAAAAGGAATCCCGTGACAAAGCAATTACCTCCGCAGCATCGGAGGATATCGAAGATGAAGATATTCATGGTAAGAAAAAATCTTAATACGTAAGTAAGATTTTTAAATGAGTTCTTATATAATTGCCAAATATTTCGTAGGGTTATCCAATACCAAATAGTTGCCAAACTCCTTTGCTTGCCGTCGATTGGTCGAAGGCGTTACCCCAGCTGGCTGGAAGCAAGTGTTAGATGCTATGTCCCTCGAGAGATTGTGCGACCTTCATGATAAGAGCTATACCCGGCAAGCCATCCTTGATAATCATCTCAATCCCCGGACAAGAGAATTGATTCAGACTGTGAAGAATGCTAAGGCAGAATTGGGTATTGTTGTGGCTAGGGAGAAGAACAGAGAGTTGAGGTATGTTGAGTTGTAGGCGAAATGTGACCAAGCCACGAAGGATCTTGAAAAGAATCCAGTCGTGCTAGGTCTTCGAGTCAACACTATGAAGCTTGCTAGTCAACTCAAAGAAGCACAAGTTGAGTGCGGGAAACTTAAATTGGAGGGTTCAAAGCTGATTAATCTGCAAGAAAGGGTTAATACACTTGAGTCTAAGTGCGAGGGTTTGGAAGCCGAAAAAAGTAGGCTCCTGGTTCAAGAGGGTAAGCTGAAAGAAGAAGTTAGTGCTTTGGTCCTACAATGTCAAAGTTTACAAGAGGAAAGGGCCGAGGTCGTATCCAAGGTTGTCCCATACATTGCTATGGAATTATACCATAGTTATGAGGTTGGGAAGGTTATAGCAGATTTGGTAAATGCTGCAATTTACCATGGTAAATGCACCACCTTGGAGGAAATAGCTGCGACTGCAGAACCTGTGATGCTTTCGAAAGTAAAATACTACCGTCCTTCCCATGAAAGGGAATATGATCACATGAGCAATGTTCTCACTTTGGCAGAATTTCCATTTCTTAGTGAGGCAACTGTGAATCCCATGGACTCTGTAACGGAGCTTCTAGCAAAAAAGCCTCGAAGGATTCAACCACCATCTCCAAGCAACAAGACTTCGCTTCCGAAGCCCCCCTCTCCATCGCATCCTGAGGATCCAAATTCTTCCAAAAACGTTTAAAGTTGACTCTGAGGGTGGTGTGTACCCGAGAATAACATTCATTTTATCTTCGTTTTTTATGTTGGATATTTTCGTAATGCTAATTGCACCCTTGTTTACCTTCTGATGCGTGGTTTTGTGACCTTACAACAGGTTTTACCTCTCGAGGGATCTCAAGAGGCTTACAACCCCACCAGGCAGTGTACCTGACCGATGTAGTATAGGATAGTGGTAAGTACGGGGGATTGATCGTTCTCTCACAGGGAATAGTGTTCGTTAGGATAGAAAAGCTACTCTAATAGGTCTAAGGGTGGAAGGAAGATTCTTTTTGTATTTTTATATTTTTATGAAAGCAATTAAAATCTCAGTTTTGGAAGAAGGGCGGAATTAGTTGCTAGTCAACTAACCCAAGTTTACTACTTATGCAAATTAAAATAAATAAAAATCTAAACTATTGTGGTTGTGAAAACAATATGGAGAAAAGTTGTGTTTACTTAGATTTGCTTACTCCCTAACTATCCTTTACCGGTTAATTGATATGTATGTTACTTGTGTGGATGAAGGGTGTATTCCTAATAACTCATGGAGTGGCATACATATCTCTCCAATTCTATGAGCTCTTATCTCGCCCTATGCCATGCACGGCACAACCATAGGGGTTGTAAACAGTGGCTCATGCGTTAAATACTACCTTAATAGCCTAGTATGCCTTGGCTACATGTTTCCCAAGACGTTCAAGCACGTTACCATAAAGGAGGTTGGCCAGTTTTCTTGAGCCTAACATTGATGGAACAATCATCCCAACAAACAACAACACACACCAATCAACCAATAATTAATAGTTAGGTTTCATTAGATCTAAGCAAACACAAGAAGAATTTAGCTACACATGTTAATTAAAAGACAAGCGAAAGAGATAATCAACCAACACATAGACATATTGATTGAATTAAAGTGAAGACTTATCTTTAATTAAGCATGAGGGTTCCAAGGTTTGGAAACCCTAAAAAGTACAGAAAATTCATCTTTAGGGTTTGCCCTAAAAGTTCTCCACAAAGTTCCACACAATGAATGAAAATTAGAAAACTATATATAGATTTACACTCTGACGGCGTCAAGTTATAAGGGCTGACGCCGTCAGCTCGCTGCCATTAGGTTTCTCGGATGGCCTAGATCCACTTATGACGCCGTCACCTTATAAACCCTTCTGGGCCGTCACTCTTTAAAATAACTCTTGACGGCCTATATTTCCTAACACCTGACGGCGTCAGGTGTTAAATCCCAATTTTTCTCTGGCCCGTCATTTGATAATTGATTTCCACTCTTTTGTTAAGACTTTCTGAAGGCGTCACCTTGTGACTTCTGACGCCGTCAGGTTGTAAATCTTCATCTTTTGAGACTTTGTCGTTTTCTTCACTTTTATGCTCCAAAAACGTCCGAATATGCATGTTTTCCAGAATTCTTCTCAAAAGTACCTAAAATGACAAAAGGAACGATTTAGGGCAATATTTGATCACATTTATACGAATTAGGGCTTAAATGACCCCCTAAAAGCGTAACACTTTTCGTCTCATCACCTTCTAATAACATTGTTTATTAATGTTAACGTACAACCTAAGGAGATGACCTCATTATGTGTACTTTGAACCAAGATTTTTAGCAATCGTATAGTTTGACTACTGACAGAGGGTTGCGACCCACTCCATCTTTTGTACTTTCTAGCGCAGAGGGCTTTTAAATACCCTAGGGCTCTTAGGAAAGTTAATGTGAATTGTGATGGATGGTTTGCTTTTATACAAGACGAGAAAGTCTTGATGCATCATTCGAACATGGAAACTTAAAATACTTGGCTGAGTAAATCTTTGTTGTGCAAAACAGAAGATTCAAAGGAGAATATTATATCATTAATTGGGTAGGGAGGATTACATCATTTTAAGAAATGAACACTAGGACGCCTACCATTAATGCTTCGTTCCCCCAAATTGAGAAGAATGCAATACAAAGGTTTTAAGTAAGCGAAATGCTTTGAAAGCCGTAAGTCTTATATGTAAAACTTACGGAGGTTAGTACCGTTCCATGTCCTATCGACCTCATCATCGAAAAGTGTTGCGAGTTTATAGGCTCCCTTGCCGTAGGCTTCAGTTATCACGTAGGGTCCTTCCCATGTGGGCCCCAGTTTGCCTTGATACTCGGCCTTGCTTGCACTATTAAGACGAAGAACATACTCTCCGGGTTTGAAAGTCGAAGGTCGAACTCTGCTGTTATAGTACTTCTCGAATTTTGTTTGTACATAGCCTCTCTGATAGAAGCTATCTCCCTTCTTTCTTCAAGCAAGTCTAGGTTTTCCCGAATCCTTTCCTCGTTTGCAGAAGTTTCGAAGTTCACAACACGTTCTGTTTCAACACTTATTTCTGAGGGAATGACTGCTTCAGTTCCGTAGGTGAGACTAAAAGGTGTCTCTCCATGACTTGACTTAGGATGTGTCCTATGAGCCCAGAGAACCTGTGGTAGCTCGTCTACACATCCATGGTGGCTTCGACCAAGTCTTCATTCGATTCCATTGATGATATCCCTGTTGGTGACCTCCACTTGGCCGTTTCCTTGTGGGTGATACACGGATGTGAATGATTGCTTGATTTTCAAACCTTTGCAAAAAGTGGGAAATACTCCTTCGGCAAACTGCTTTCCATTATCAGAAATGATGATGTGAGGTACTCCGAAGCGACAGATGATGTTTTCCCATACAAACTTTTCCATATGTCTGCCTGTCACCGAAGCCAAAGGTTTGGCTTCTACCCATTTAGTAAAGTAATCGATGGCAACCACCAAGAATTTTACTCCTCCCGGTGCCACTGGTAGAGGTCCGACGATGTCGATGCCCCATTGCGAGAAGGGCCAAGCGGATGTGACGGAGGTCATATCTTGCTTTGGAAGCCTGGGAACGTTCGAGTGAATTTGGCATGCTTCGCATTTGTGTATTATGTCGGTTGCATCCCTGTGCATCGATGGCCAATAATATCCTAGCTTCATGATCTTCGAGACAACTGACCGAGGTCCTGCGTGTAGGCTACAAGATCCTTCATGGACCTCGTATATTATATTGGCAGCTTGCCTTGGCCCTACACAACGAAGCTAGGGGGAGAGAAAAGATCTCCTGTAAAAGTTGTCCTCTATCAGCCTATATTGTGGAGCCTTGATTCTAACTTTTCTTGCCAACTTCGGATCTTCTGGTAGGATTCCACTTATCAGGTATTCTCTGATTGGAGTCATCCAATTGTCCCCCTCTTCGAATATGACGTCCGACACTTCCTTCCTCTGGATGGACCTTTCTGTCAGTACTTCGACTAAAACCTCCTTAGTTAGGTGAGCGAAGGCCATCGAAGCTAGCTTGCTCAATGCGTCTGCTTTCTTGTTTTGGTTCCTTTTGACATGCTCAATCGTGTAGGATTCGAATCCGTTTAAGATTTCCTTGGCTTTGTCAAGGTATTGCTTTATGGTAGGCTGCCTTGCCTCGTATGACCCCTTAATTTGGTTAGCAACTAATTGTGAGTCAACGAAAACCAAGAGGTGATGCACCTCCATGTCTCTGGCTAGACGGAGGCCCGCTAACAAAGCCTCATATTCAGCCTCATTGTTGGTTGCTTCGAATTCGAACCTCAGCGCATAGGTGAACTCCTTTCCTTCCGGATTTACCAGCATTAAACCTGCTCCCGAACCGTCAGAGCTAGACGCNGAACGTTCGAGTGAATTTGGCATGCTTCGCATTTGTGTATTATGTCGGTTGCATCCCTGTGCATCGATGGCCAATAATATCCTAGCTTCATGATCTTCGAGACAACTGACCGAGGTCCTGCGTGTAGGCTACAAGATCCTTCATGGACCTCGTATATTATATTGGCAGCTTGCCTTGGCCCTACACAACGAAGCCAGGGGAGAGAAAAGATCTCATGTACAAGTTGTCCCCTATCAGCCTATATTGTGGAGCCTTGATTCTAACTTTTCTTGCCAACTTCGGATCTTCTGGTAGGATTCCACTTATCAGGTATTCTCTGATTGGAGTCATCCAATTGTCCCCCTCTTCGAATATGACGTCCGACACTTCCTTCCTCTGGATGGACCTTTCTGTCAGTACTTCGACTAAAACCTCCTTAGTTAGGTGAGCGAAGGCCATCGAAGCTAGCTTGCTCAATGCGTCTGCTTTCTTGTTTTGGTTCCTTTTGACATGCTCAATCGTGTAGGATTCGAATCCGTTTAAGATTTCCTTGGCTTTGTCAAGGTATTGCTTTATGGTAGGCTGCCTTGCCTCGTATGACCCCTTAATTTGGTTAGCAACTAATTGTGAGTCAACGAAAACCAAGAGGTGATGCACCTCCATGTCTCTGGCTAGACGGAGGCCCGCTAACAAAGCCTCATATTCAGCCTCATTGTTGGTTGCTTCGAATTCGAACCTCAGCGCATAGGTGAACTCCTTTCCTTCCGGATTTACCAGCATTAAACCTGCTCCCGAACCGTCAGAGCTAGACGCTCCATCTGTATACAACTTCCATGCTTCCTTTTCTTTCGAAGGCTTTACCTCAGATGTCTTCACAACTTTTCCAGGTTCGTAGGGAGTTTCGGCCAAGAAGTTTGCCAGTATTTGACCTTTTATAGAGTTTCGTCCCTTGTATTCTATCTCGTGCTCTCCCAATTCAATGGCCCATTTGGCTATCCTCCCCGACTTCTCAGGTTTAGATAGTATCTGCTTGATGGGTTTGTCGGTTAGTACCGTGATAGGGTGAGCTTGGAAATACCTTCTGAGTCGTCTTGCCACATGAACTAGGGCTAGAATTAACTTTTCCAACTCTGGGTAGTTTAACTCAGCTCCTTGTAAGACCCGGCTGACGAAATAGATTGGGATTTGCTTCTTCTCCCTTTCCGCCAAGAGTACTGCACTGATGCTTTCGTATGATGCTGCGATATACATATACAGTACTTCTCCTTTGATAGGAGCTGTGAGTGTTGGTAGAATCTCCATAAATTCTTTTAACTTTTGCAAGGCAGCTTCGGCTTCCTTACTCCACTAGAAGGTTTTCTTATCCATGCAACCTTTAAGTGTCTTGAAGAATGGTAACGATCGGTCCGCCCCCTTCGACAAGAACCTACTCAGAGCTGCTAGCTTCCCGTTAAGGCTTTGAACCTCCTTTAACGTCTTTGGGGCCTGCAAGTCTGTGATGGCCTTTACCTTCGAAGGGTTAGCCTTGATTCCTTGTTTTGTTATTAGGTGTCATAAAAACTGCCCTTCTTCGACACCGAAAGAACACTTCTTGGGATTTAGCTTCATATTGATGGCTCTTAACTGGTTAAAGGTTTCCTGAATGTCGGAGAGTAATTCCTCCTCCGTCCGGCTTTTTATGACCATATCATCCACGTATGCCTCCAAATTCCTTCCAATCTGCTTGTTGAAGGCCTTGTCCACCAATCGCTGATACGTTGCCCCCGCATTTTTCAAACCGAAAGGCATCTTTTTGTAGCAGTAAACTCCTTCCCAGTATAGAAGGCTGTTTTTTCTTCATCTTCTACCGCCATCTGTATCTGGTGGTAACCCTTGTAGGCATCTAGGAAGCATTTTAGGCGGAAGCCTGATAAAGATTCTACTTTCCAGTCTATCTCTGGCAGGGGGTAGCAATCCTTTGGGCATGCTTTGTTTATGTCAGTGAAATCGACGCACATACGCCACCCTCCGTCGCTTTTCTTAACCATAACTGGGTTGGCCACCCATGTTTGGTATTTTACNTGTATCTGGTGGTAACCCTTGTAGGCATCTAGGAAGCATTTTAGGCGGAAGCCTGATAAAGATTCTACTTTCCAGTCTATCTCTGGCAGGGGGTAGCAATCCTTTGGGCATGCTTTGTTTATGTCAGTGAAATCGACGCACATACGCCACCCTCCGTCGCTTTTCTTAACCATAACTGGGTTGGCCACCCATGTTTGGTATTTTACTTCTCTGAGTATCCCTGCTTGCACGAGTTCATCCACCTCCTTACAAGCTGCTGCATTTCTCTCGGGTGCCAAACTCCGACGTTTCTATTTAATAGGCTCAATGTGTTTGTGCTTGTTGAGCTTGTGCTCTGTGCCGAAGGGTTTGCCATCGATTATGAGATTCCTCGGGACCCCTGTCATATCAGAATACGCCCATGCGAAGACGTCCATGTTGTCTCTTAGGAGCTTCTCCAACTTTGCCTTAAAAGCAATGGGGAGTTGCTTTCAATGACCACCGTTTGCTCTGGATAAAGTTCGTTTATTATAATACGCTCTTCAGCGTCTCCGCAACTCAGAATAACTTTCGGAGGGTCTTGGGGACTCTCCTTGATCTTTTTTCCAGTATCTTGCGTCTTTCTTTTGTAGCTAGAGAGCACAGTTCCAATACCGTAGGTTGTTTGGAATTTAATGGCTGCGTGTATAGTAGAGACTACAATGCCCATTTTCTGCATGGCTGATTGGTCTCAAAACCTAACAGGTATTGTCACACGAGCTAGCCACTTGTGAATGGCTAACCGTAACAAATAAACCCTGAAAGTCTAGAGCACAATGCAATAAAATCCTGAGGAGTACAGTGTTTCCCCGGGTCGTTAAAGTCCCAACGAGGTTGAAATTGTATTTGAAAAACGTTTTTGGGAAGAGTGATTTGGGAATAGTAACCAGATTGTGAATGATTATTTGGATTTTTACACTACT
>LBNU01031237.1:1224-14588 GCA_014162995.1 Artemisia annua | reverse complement strand
GGGTTCATACTCGCTAAATTCTATAACCCATACTCGCTAAGGTCTAGGCTGCTACTCGCTAATCAAATTGTCATACTCGCAAGGATTGAGAGACTTCATACTCGCTAGGTTTAGTTCATCATACTCGCAAAACCAAGTCCTCCCATACTCGCTATATATAACCTAAACTCGCAAACCTAGGGCTTGGAACTTATAAACCCATTTTAACGGCCTAAACTAATTTTTAACGAAAAACTAATGAAGAAACTCAATAAGACTTGTGAAAAACTTAGTAAGAAACTTGTTAAAGACTCTAAATAAGCTTTACAATAAGAGACGAATTCAAAACAAGATCTAAACCATATTAAACCATACGATTTGAATGACCATGCAAAGGTGGTGTAAAAGTTTATAAAAGCTTTTAGTAGATTAAGATAGCAAGTAAATAAGCTCAAAATGATTAAAAGACTTATAAAAGAAAGATCATTAAGACAAAAATAAGCTAGAAATAAGACATGTAGAAAGCTTGTATTAAAGATGAAAATTACACTAAAGCATAAAATAAGCTAAGACTACACCTACCTTACCTCTACTCCTAATCTAATCTAATGCTTACAAATGAAGCCATCCAAAGATATTTATCTGGCTAGGGGGTTTGCAAGTTTGCTTACGTGTACGCTTTGCCCTCTAGACTTTTACAAGTCATGAAAATAACATAAGAACTACATTACAAAGCTACTAAACGTCTTAAATACTAAATGTAAACTCTTGTAACTTCGAGGCTTGTGTTGACGTGTATTTCAAAGTCTTCAAAGATGTAAAAACGTTCACTTGCTCAATTTTGGAAAGCTTCTTCTTACAAATATCTTTCAACTTTGATTAAGCGTTTCGTTCATCTTCTTGAGCTTTTAAGAAATAAACTCGTCATCACGGGCTTTCATTGAGCAAATATCATCATTGACTCGGCTTCTTAACACTTTTCCACATCTCGTGCTCGTTTTAGGCTTTTTTTATTGCTTTATGTGCCATTTATACAATATCCGCTCCTGCACGATCACAAACACAAAAACACGATATCTTTGGCGTTTAACGTTAGTTTTTGGTCTTTTTAACACTTAAACTAAGGTCAAAAGTATGTGTGAAATAGCACATACCAAACTTCTTGAAAAAAATCTCTTCACATATACTCTTTTAATGTCAATAAACTATTTTAAATGTGTGTCATGCCTAGAAATGTGATACCATCACAACTTAGATATATAATGACGAAAATAATTGCCAAAGATTACGCTATAAAAACTTATATACAACCCATGTGCAACTCAATAAAGTATTTTAAATATGATGGATCAAGTATTACTCTACTGCTGGTGTTCTTACCCTACTGCTGGTGTTGCTAGATTATACTACTAAAAAAATGTTAAATCTAGAGTTCAAGAACACTGCTGCTAGTGTTGTTGTCTTATCCTGCTGCTAGTGTTGATGGATCAAGTATTACTCTACTGCTAGTGTTCAAGAACACATATGGTTTTAGGGAACTCGGTCAATTTAATGAATGGAACCCATACACATCGTTAAATAGATGAGCCCTGATGATACTCCCTCCGTCCTAAATTATAAGTCCACTTTCATATTTCACAAAGTTTAAGAAAAGTGGGACCCTTAAAATACTAACCAATAGAAATTCATTCTCACCCACTTACAAACATTCTCATTGGTTGAAACTAAAAGTGGACATATAATTTGGGACAACCCAAATTAGCAAAATGGACTTATAAAATGGGACGGAGGGTGTAGTACACACATAACGAAAAGTGACAAGCATAAAACATTTTCAACCAATTAACCAATTATTAATTATAATGTAACCCCAAACTTTCTTAGCTCTACTCTCACTTACTCCACATATAATACACACACATAAATTGACTTTGCTATACACCATTGGCGGTTATTTCTAATACTACGATTCCATTAATAAATGTATGCATAAATCAAGCTGAAATAATTTCTAAATACATAACAAATACGATGTACTATTTTTGTAGAACAAGTCAAGATTGGTTCTAAATGTTTAAGAAGACTAGTAGGGTACCCGCGCGATGCGGCGGCGGGTACCCTGTGACTAAATTTTCCGGATCATTTGAATGAAAATGACCTTGACATTCTAGATAAAATCACCGAAGGATTCCAAACATCAAAGTGCTTTTATATAAGTGGTATCAACCAAAATTTAGTCCCCAGCCAAGCTTATTTTTGTAAAAATTCACACAAATATTCCAATTGTACGTACGTTATCAAGAGCCATATAATGTTAAGAAAAAGAAACAAGTTTAAAATAATTGAAAACCCGGCAAAAGATAAAAGGTTGATTATGCATGCACATTTAGATGTCCCATACGTAAACTCGACCTCCAGAGGTAGCACCAGCAACCACCCCAGGCATTAATGGATGAGCATCTAGACGACATGGGATTGTATTAACGTGTTCACTTTCCAAAGTATGTGAAATTGTTTTGGTGTCTGTGGATATAATGTTTATCGGCCCTTCACCTTTCTTCGTGTTTGCTACCATGATGAAGCTATCATCCCAACCCCATATGCCTCTGCAAAAAACGTACACAGATGATTATGCCTAAAGACTATTTATAATATATAATTTGTGATAGGATGTGTCGTAACTTGGATTACCTAACTGTAGAAAGAAATCTGGGTGTATTACTGGAGTGACTTATCATGTACTCAACATCATAACTTGTTCCACTAACTATGAGCCCGAGGTTATTGTCCATACTATATGAAACATAGGAAATGATCGACCAGTAAATGAGAGTAAATTGAACTTTACAACAATAGTAAATTGAACATTTTGAATGCATGTCGTACCTTGTGGTGGCAAGAAGGCTCCCGGAAGGAGAAAAATAAGCTGAATTCACCTTGTTCTGGTGTTTAACCTCCTTGATAAAAACATTTCGGTCAATATTTCTCAAGTCCCAAATGCACGCAGTCTTGTCACTAGAACTTGTAGACATTAGATTTGGATCTTGCGGATTAAAGTCGATTGTGTTAACTGAGTTATAGTGTAAGCTCAATGACTTAGAAGGTTTTGACATGCGTATGTCCAAAATACTAACACCTCCACGATCCTCCCCAAGGTATACACAATTCACATCGTCATTTGGTCTGCCAATACTAAAAATCGGGTAGTCGCTATTGTAAGCTAGGTCAAAACTCTCCTTCTCAATATCAAAGACACGAAGGTAGCCATCGCGACAACTACTTATTATCTGCAAAAAAAACTAAATATCATTAGTTTTATGTGATTATATTAATCGAGTTTTTTTGAGTTGAAATGTTTGAACAATCTGGTTTTCATTGAAAGAGGGATGGATATTTCATCTAATGATTGATTTGATTTTTTAAAGTTTTTTTGGTTGTTTGGGGATTTTTAAGTCCCCGGAAATTGATACACGTTTATACGTACATCCTGGCTGCGTATTCGATGGCATTCAAGTTGCCAGATGTTGATACACATACATACATTCTGTCTCCGTAAAAGATGTCCTCTTTTTTTTAGTATGTCTATGTTATCTATAAACCACACGAGTTTTTTTGAAAATTATGATACCACCATTTGTAGCCAATAATAAATGAAACGGTATGTTGTAGTCCTATGATACACATACAACTTGTCACGTTTGTGACTTTCGTGTAGCGAATAAAAAACTTTTCTTATATGGTACTAAACTTTCATTTTTTGATCTTTTGATTTATTTTTGACATTTTTGCCCTTTGATTTTTAAAAATTTGAGGGGCAAAAACGTCAAAAAATACATAAAAAAAACTAAAAAATGAAAGGTTAGTACCCATATAAGAAAAGTTTTTTGTTCAGTACATGAAAGTCACATTTGTGGCAAGTATGATACATTAATAAAGATTTTGCCCATTTCAAGAAAAATAAAATAAAATAAAGATTTTGCCCAACATGAAAATACGGAGTATTTGATAACACCAATCTTGAATATTTGGTCCTAAGACTTCGTCTACTTGTATTATCATCTTTTCAAGGACATCAAAATCTCAAGATTGGGTTACTGCATACTATGGATAAATAATTTTTTTTGCAAATTATATTGATGGTCTTTGGGTAACTATACTATTCGACATATTTATAAAGCAAACTATTTTATTAAAATTATTTACGATGTCAACAAGTATTCATGAACGTACTACGACTATATCGTTTAAATTTTTTGTTCATCATATGTGGTGATTAGTATTTCGATTATTGCAGAAAATGTTACAACTAACATATACTTCCCTAATTATGTTTCATATTAATATCAGTTTTTGTCGTCTCAAAATATTTCATACTAAAAGTTTCAAAAACATTTAGATAATAGAAAATAAACGAAAAGTTGTATGGTTGGTATATTTTATTTTAGGTTATGTACCTACATGAATGTGATAATTACTTTACCAAAACCTTTAGGGTCGGTGTTAGACAATGCGCACGATGTACTAACAAAATAATTTAAAATTATCCAAAATCACTAATCATCTCGTAAAATTTCTTAACACAAATTCAATTCACTCTCTTTAATTATTGGTCATATTAGCGAAAAATGTGAAACATGTTTATGACAATGTCATAATATTAGCGAATTTTATAAAAAGTTTGTTGTTATCAAAAGCATTAAGGGCTCTTGTTATCATTTCCCTATTAATGTAAATTAACATGCGTTATTAGTCAACGTCATAAAATGAATAAATATTGTTATGTATAGTTGTATGCATGACTAAACTAGAGTTTAACTGGAAATGTTTTAGCCTGGTTTTACAGAATTACGCTAACTTTAGAAAACACTTTACGTTTAAACAATAATCGATTGTTACTAATTTCATACATTGAACTTTAAAATATCGCCAACTAGCTAGATATATACAAAATATTGAATAAATGAAAAATTAGTTAAGAGAAGTACCTTAGATAATGAAGAAGATTGAACCGAAATTCCTGTAATAAAGGCAGGATGAGGTTGATAAACATAGATCCCATTTTCATCTTCATCTGAATCAATCTTCCAAAACCCGATGTTTCCGCAGTCATTTCCAGTAACAAGCATCCTCATTTCTGTAGTTCGGTAGAATTTAACTTCCGTTACCTTACTGGGCAGAACTCGTGCAAAGTTTTTGTCTTTCACTTTCATTGACTCAACATCAACCGAAGCATAAGAAGCAGTCCCACGAGTAACCACCTGATCGTTAGCTTTTGCACACACGTCCTTTATATCCTTTACGAGTTTTCTATCATCTACCAAAAAACTGGTAGATGCATCTTTCATGCTTACGGGGCCGGGTGTTCTTGGTCTTTTTTTAATGAGTGATATATCTTCTCGGTAGGTTTTCATTTTCTTATTTTGCATGGTTTTCATTTTCTTATTTTGCATCTACAAAAGAAGAGGAGAAATGGGTGAATATATATTGGACCTTAAACTGATCAGTGTTGTCTAATCCTTTATGGAATTCCTCAATTTTATAGCGAAAATAAAGCTTTAAATTGGTTGCTTCAAACTCATGGTAAGTTTTAAATGGTTTTAACAAGAAATATTATTACCGAAAATATGTAAATCAAATTAAATCAGAAAAATATTTACTATAATCTATATCTATAATATAATATATATAAATAAAATCAAAATTACTTAAAATTTAAAACATTAAGGGGGTGCTTGGTAGGATATTTTTGAGGGTGGGTAATGTTAAAGGTAATTAAAAATTATGCTGGGTGCTATATAATGGAATGGTCCATCACCAAATAGTGTGTAATTGACCATTACATAATAAATTGGGAGAAATGATTTTTTTCTCTCTTTCCTTTTTCCCCACTATTATCATTATCTTTCCCCTACCCTTTCCCAAATTTGAACCAAGCACACCTAAGTAATGTTGCTAGACAAAAATAACTTTACCTATACGAGACAGTGTACTAATTATTAATGGCTTAATTACTTGAAAATATATTATACTATTCAATTTTTGTTATTATGTGTATACTAATTTTCTTTCTTATTGTATGTAATGAGTTTTTAAATTTCAATTATTGTGTGTATTTTTTATTTTTATTTTTTATTTTTATTTTTTTTTAATATTCAGCCATATGAAATAATCAATTTACCCTTCAAATTTTGAAAAAAAAGTAAGGGTGCGTTTGGTATCCTACTATGGAAATGAGACTATCAGTATGAAAGTGATTAAAGGTATTTGTTTAAGATGAGTGGGTTCACCATTATGGTAATGAATGATAGATATAATCCATACTCCATATACATCAAGAGAGCTAGGTATGTATCTTTCATAGGTGAGGACCCACCACTACTATCAAACTAATACTCATTGTCATTCATGACAGCATACCAAACGCACCCTAATTGTAAAATGGTCACGAAATACACAGAATAGTCAAATTTTGAAAGTTTAATACACACATTAAGGGAAAAAAAATACTCCCTCCGTCCTAAATTATAAGTCCACTTTCATATTTCACAAAGTTTAAGAAAAGTGGGACCCTTAAAATACTAACCAATAAAAATTCATTCTCACCCACTTACAAACATTCTCATTGGTTGAAACTAAAAGTGGACATATAATTTGGGACAACCCAAATTAGCAAAATGGACTTATAAAATGGGACGGAAGGTGTAGTACACACATAACGAAAAGTGACAAGCATAAAACATTTTCAACCAATTAACCAATTATTAATTATAATGTAACCCCGAAACTTTCTTAGCTCTACTCTCACTTACTCCACATATAATACACACACATAAATTGACTTTGCTATACACCATTGGCGGTTATTTCTAATACTACGATTCCATTAATAAATGTATGCATAAATCAAGCTGAAATAATTTCTAAATACATAACAAATACGATGTACTATTTTTGTAGAACAAGTCAAGATTGGTTCTAAATGTTTAAGAAGACTAGTAGGGTACCCGCGCGATGCGGCGGCGGGTACCCTGTGACTAAATTTTCCGGATCATTTGAATGAAAATGACCTTGACATTCTAGATAAAATCACCGAAGGATTCCAAACATCAAAGTGCTTTTATATAAGTGGTATCAACCAAAATTTAGTCCCCAGCCAAGCTTATTTTTGTAAAAATTCACACAAATATTCCAATTGTACGTACGTTATCAAGAGCCATATAATGTTAAGAAAAAGAAACAAGTTTAAAATAATTGAAAACCCGGCAAAAGATAAAAGGTTGATTATGCATGCACATTTAGATGTCCCATACGTAAACTCGACCTCCAGAGGTAGCACCAGCAACCACCCCAGGCATTAATGGATGAGCATCTAGACGACATGGGATTGTATTAACGTGTTCACTTTCCAAAGTATGTGAAATTGTTTTGGTGTCTGTGGATATAATGTTTATCGGCCCTTCACCTTTCTTCGTGTTTGCTACCATGATGAAGCTATCATCCCAACCCCATATGCCTCTGCAAAAAACGTACACAGATGATTATGCCTAAAGACTATTTATAATATATAATTTGTGATAGGATGTGTCGTAACTTGGATTACCTAACTGTAGAAAGAAATCTGGGTGTATTACTGGAGTGACTTATCATGTACTCAACATCATAACTTGTTCCACTAACTATGAGCCCGAGGTTATTGTCCATACTATATGAAACATAGGAAATGATCGACCAGTAAATGAGAGTAAATTGAACTTTACAACAATAGTAAATTGAACATTTTGAATGCATGTCGTACCTTGTGGTGGCAAGAAGGCTCCCGGAAGGAGAAAAATAAGCTGAATTCACCTTGTTCTGGTGTTTAACCTCCTTGATAAAAACATTTCGGTCAATATTTCTCAAGTCCCAAATGCACGCAGTCTTGTCACTAGAACTTGTAGACATTAGATTTGGATCTTGCGGATTAAAGTCGATTGTGTTAACTGAGTTATAGTGTAAGCTCAATGACTTAGAAGGTTTTGACATGCGTATGTCCAAAATACTAACACCTCCACGATCCTCCCCAAGGTATACACAATTCACATCGTCATTTGGTCTGCCAATACTAAAAATCGGGTAGTCGCTATTGTAAGCTAGGTCAAAACTCTCCTTCTCAATATCAAAGACACGAAGGTAGCCATCGCGACAACTACTTATTATCTGCAAAAAAAACTAAATATCATTAGTTTTATGTGATTATATTAATCGAGTTTTTTTGAGTTGAAATGTTTGAACAATCTGGTTTTCATTGAAAGAGGGATGGATATTTCATCTAATGATTGATTTGATTTTTTAAAGTTTTTTTGGTTGTTTGGGGATTTTTAAGTCCCCGGAAATTGATACACGTTTATACGTACATCCTGGCTGCGTATTCGATGGCATTCAAGTTGCCAGATGTTGATACACATACATACATTCTGTCTCCGTAAAAGATGTCCTCTTTTTTTTAGTATGTCTATGTTATCTATAAACCACACGAGTTTTTTTGAAAATTATGATACCACCATTTGTAGCCAATAATAAATGAAACGGTATGTTGTAGTCCTATGATACACATACAACTTGTCACGTTTGTGACTTTCGTGTAGCGAATAAAAAACTTTTCTTATATGGTACTAAACTTTCATTTTTTGATCTTTTGATTTATTTTTGACATTTTTGCCCTTTGATTTTTAAAAATTTGAGGGGCAAAAACGTCAAAAAATACATAAAAAAAACTAAAAAATGAAAGGTTAGTACCCATATAAGAAAAGTTTTTTGTTCAGTACATGAAAGTCACATTTGTGGCAAGTATGATACATTAATAAAGATTTTGCCCATTTCAAGAAAAATAAAATAAAATAAAGATTTTGCCCAACATGAAAATACGGAGTATTTGATAACACCAATCTTGAATATTTGATCCTAAGACTTCGTCTACTTGTATTATCATCTTTTCAAGGACATCAAAATCTCAAGATTGGGTTACTGCATACTATGGATAAATAATTTTTTTTGCAAATTATATTGATGGTCTTTGGGTAACTATACTATTCGACATATTTATAAAGCAAACTATTTTATTAAAATTATTTACGATGTCAACAAGTATTCATGAACGTACTACGACTATATCGTTTAAATTTTTTGTTCATCATATGTGGTGATTAGTATTTCGATTATTGCAGAAAATGTTACAACTAACATATACTTCCCTAATTATGTTTCATATTAATATCAGTTTTTGTCGTCTCAAAATATTTCATACTAAAAGTTTCAAAAACATTTAGATAATAGAAAATAAACGAAAAGTTGTATGGTTGGTGTATTTTATTTTAGGTTATGTACCTACATGAATGTGATAATTACTTTACCAAAACCTTTAGGGTCGGTGTTAGACAATGCGCACGATGTACTAACAAAATAATTTAAAATTATCCAAAATCACTAATCATCTCGTAAAATTTCTTAACACAAATTCAATTCACTCTCTTTAATTATTGGTCATATTAGCGAAAAATGTGAAACATGTTTATGACAATGTCATAATATTAGCGAATTTTATAAAAAGTTTGTTGTTATCAAAAGCATTAAGGGCTCTTGTTATCATTTCCCTATTAATGTAAATTAACATGCGTTATTAGTCAACGTCATAAAATGAATAAATATTGTTATGTATAGTTGTATGCATGACTAAACTAGAGTTTAACTGGAAATGTTTTAGGCTTATCGTGGGATTGTTTCCCACGATTATCCTCCGGCGTGAGAGTAAGTAATCAGTTTTTAGGGTTATGTTGAAGAATTAGGATTGTAGATCGTACCTTTTACGAGAGCTATAATGCCCTATATATATGCACACGAAACCTTATCATTTTCGTGTTCCTCACTCTTCGGCGTGTCCGCCGATATCGGATATTTGATATATATCTCCTTAATAGGAGATATCACATATCAAATCCATAAATATCTTTATGTTTGGGCCTTCGTGAGCCCAAACTGTTATCATAGTAGCCCACCCGTGGTGGGCTTAAGTGTTAGTGACGTCTAATATTCGGGTTCGTGACCCGATTTTGGACTATACGTCATCATGTCCCCCAGTCTAGTATGTGCAAGGTGAAACCTGCGGATGCTAGACTAACAGCTGCGTTAATGCTTCCCGATACGTGCGCGGGACGATTCAAATATTTACCGCCTAAATATATGTACCATATATCTAGTCCATATAACTCCAAAAATATCTGCCTCGAGAAATGTGGGAAAGTGCAAAAGGTTATGTACCGTCTCGTTTCTCAGCCATACGATTTGGGTGAGTGGATTACACGTGTCACTCATCTGTGGTGAGTGAGATCCTATATAAACACTTCCCCTATTTTCACTGTGATTATCACAGTAAAAACTTTCCTTTCACCATTCGCAAAATCTTCTAAATATCTTTCCCCGTTTATAGGTAATCAGCGCGATTGCTTTAAATAATGGTTCTTCAATTGCGTGATTGTACATCTGACATGTCCGAGGAGGAACTCACTCAGTTCACCTCGGACTATTACATTCCATTAGCCCGGCACCCAGAGGTGCCGGGTCCTAATGATACTATCGCGGACTTCCNTATAGGTAATCAGCGCGATTGCTTTAAATAATGGTTCTTCAATTGCGTGATTGTACATCTGACATGTCCGAGGAGGAACTCACTCAGTTCACCTCGGACTATTACATTCCATTAGCCCGGCACCCAGAGGTGCCGGGTCCTAATGATACTATCGCGGACTTCCCCGTAGGGAAGGTTGGGGTATACACACGCTTTTTCAAGTGGGCGAAACAGTGTGTGTCCATTTCCGTATTCCTGAGCGATATTTTAAACTATTATCAGCTCCACATCTCCAAGCTTCATTGCATTGGCGCTGCTAAAATTACGAATTTCGAAGTGAATTGTCGCTTGTTAGCGATTGACTCCACCATCCATTTATTCCGCTCGTTTTATCATACGACGTGGCTAAATGGATGGGTCACCTTTTCCAAGCGTGTAGGCCCACTACAGTGCTATACGGATAAGGTAGATTCGTTGAGGAACTGGAGGGAGAAATTCTTCTGGATAGACGACGCGGTCTTTCCTTTCGGGTTTGAATTTTTTACCCAGGGATCCTTGCCAAAGGATGAGCGCCCACTCGACGGATGGTACAACGCAGACGATGCGGATACCATGAATGAGAATCGCATCCCCATCCGGTCGTACCCGGAAGAGTTCCTGGTGCATGTGGGCATCAGTCGGAACTACTTCCAGCCAGAGACGGAGGTTCCTACATTCTTGGATGAGGATGATCGGGGTGGGTGCTTGTCCTTTATTCTTTCTGTCGCATTATTTTAAGCGCTCTTCTCTTTCTATAAGTTATATAACTTGTTTACTTGTTTGTTATGCGCAGAGATGGATTTGTTCAGCGTCGTTCGTCTTGAGAAGCCTAGAGCCGTGACAGTGGGAGTGCGCCCACTGGGGCAGGGTGAGACGCCAATCCTGGCTGCCAATGCTGGGCGCGTCATGGAGATGGCCCCCGAAGAGCCTGAGAACTCTCCTTTCGTGGCGCTACAAGCCACGCCGGTTTAGAGTGTTGCCCCTGATGCGTGGTTTTGTAACCTTACAACAGGTTTTACCTCTCGAGGGATCTCAAGAGGCTTACAACCCCACCAGGCAGTGTACCTGACCGATGTAGTATAGGATAGTGGTAAGTACGGGCGATTGATCGTTCTCTCACAGGGAATAGTATTCGTTAGGATAGAAAAACTACTCTAATAGGTCTAAAGGTAGAAGGAAGATTCTTTTTATATTTTTATATTTTTATGAAAGCAATTAAAATCTCGGTTTTGGAAGAAGGGCGGAATTAGTTGTTAATCAACTAACCCAAGTTTACTACTTATGCAAATTAAAATAAAATAAATATCTAAACTATTGTGGTTGTGAAAACAATTATGGAGAAAATTGTGTTTACTTAGATTTCATTACTCCCTAACTATCTTTTACTGGTTAGTTGATATGTATGTTACTTGTGTGGATGAAGGGTGTATTCCTAATAACTCATGGAGTGGCATAAATATCTCTCCAATTCTATGAGCTCTTATCTCGCCCTATGCCATGCACGGCACAACCATAGGGNTAAATTGGTTGCTTCAAACTCATGGTAAGTTTTAAATGGTTTTAACAAGAAATATTATTACCGAAAATATGTAAATCAAATTAAATCAGAAAAATATTTACTATAATCTATATCTATAATATAATATATATAAATAAAATCAAAATTACTTAAAATTTAAAACATTAAGGGGGTGCTTGGTAGGATATTTTTGAGGGTGGGTAATGTTAAAGGTAATTAAAAATTATGCTGGGTGCTATATAATGGAATGGTCCATCACCAAATAGTGTGTAATTGACCATTACATAATAAATTGGGAGAAATGATTTTTTTCTCTCTTTCCTTTTTCCCCACTATTATCATTATCTTTCCCCTACCCTTTCCCAAATTTGAACCAAGCACACCTAAGTAATGTTGCTAGACAAAAATAACTTTACCTATACGAGACAGTGTACTAATTATTAATGGCTTAATTACTTGAAAATATATTATACTATTCAATTTTTGTTATTATGTGTATACTAATTTTCTTTCTTATTGTATGTAATGAGTTTTTAAATTTCAATTATTGTGTGTATTTTTTATTTTTATTTTTTATTTTTATTTTTTTTTAATATTCAGCCATATGAAATAATCAATTTACCCTTCAAATTTTGAAAAAAAAGTAAGGGTGCGTTTGGTATCCTACTATGGAAATGAGACTATCAGTATGAAAGTGATTAAAGGTATTTGTTTAAGATGAGTGGGTTCACCATTATGGTAATGAATGATAGATATAATCCATACTCCATATACATCAAGAGAGCTAGGTATGTATCTTTCATAGGTGAGGACCCACCACTACTATCAAACTAATACTCATTGTCATTCATGACAGCATACCAAACGCACCCTAATTGTAAAATGGTCACGAAATACACAGAATAGTCAAATTTTGAAAGTTTAATACACACATTAAGGGAAAAAAAATACTCCCTCCGTCCTAAATTATAAGTCCACTTTCATATTTCACAAAGTTTAAGAAAAGTGGGACCCTTAAAATACTAACCAATAAAAATTCATTCTCACCCACTTACAAACATTCTCATTGGTTGAAACTAAAAGTGGACATATAATTTGGGACAACCCAAATTAGCAAAATGGACTTATAAAATGGGACGGAAGGTGTAGTACACACATAACGAAAAGTGACAAGCATAAAACATTTTCAACCAATTAACCAATTATTAATTATAATGTAACCCCGAA
>LBNU01031236.1:0-11739 GCA_014162995.1 Artemisia annua | reverse complement strand
CACATACCAAGGAACGTAACCAAACGGCATATCTCAAATATCCATTACACATAAATATTACATGCAACCTAGGGTTTCTACAAGTTTTATTCCAAAAATTCACAAACCCTAATTTCTTTTTAAAAAAAATTCGACATTTATTAAAAAAATAAAATAAAAGTCGAAAAATAATAATTAAATTCTAGGGTTTATGAAGAATAAAAAAAACAAGAACACCAAGCATGTAATAATCATAACAATTCCATTTTATGTGTTTTAGGTAATTAATTACAACGTATTAACGGCTCTTGATGCCACTGTTGGAATATGTGAATAATATAAAACTAATAAACACATAAACATCTAAGAGTACGCAGCGGAAAAGATCAAATACAAGTAATTAATTAACCAAACATAAAAGAAAATGCGTACCTTTTGATTGCTTCCAAGAACAAGAACTTATAAACCCTAGGTGAGGGCTTATGTAGAATTGACTAGGCTTAGTCGAATAGGGCAAATCACCTTTAGCAAAAGTATGCTAAATCTTCGTTCTCACACACATGTACTACTAGCGCTTCAATAAGAAAAGCTAGATTCTTCACGAACAATATTAAACTAGAAGTGAGCCTTTTCAAAATCGAGTAAGCTTCCCACTAGGATGCCTTGGTCGATTTCTCTATAGCTCAAGGAGAAGAGAAGAGATTAATGATTCTCTGAATCAAGGATGAATGAGAATGAAAGAGAGGGTCTCTTTATATAGGAGTAGGGTAGCTTGGAAACAAAGCCAACCCCCCAAAAGGCCCTGGGGTGGCCGGCCATACCATGCCCAAGCCCAACCCAAAACCTTCTTTCTCTCTTGGCAATTCTAGTCCTTCTAGTTTTGTCTAACGGTCGTTAGTTACCGTTAAGTTCTTGTTTCGTGAATTAAATAATTATTCATAACAAAATATAATAATTATTAATTATTGAAACTCATACGTAAAGTGTGCAATCCCGAAGTCTCGTGTTCGAGTCCGGACATATTCATTAATTTTATCCGTTAAAACTTACAGATTTTACGCACCTACTTTGTGTATATTCCAATGTATCATGAAGATGTGGAAAAACCATGGCATGATAGTTTGGCATTGATGGAGAGGCCTCAAAGTGAGTATCTATTGTTCCTAAGTTATTGTCATTTTGATTGTGCTTATGTAAATAGCATATTGTGCACATTTGATGTTTGTTAAATTGCTTGAGCCAAAGATCGGCATGAATCAAATGTTTACGGTGAATGTTTTATTAATGCGTCTTGTGGCATCTTTTTTACATGACTTTGAACTATAATTTATGACACACCTATTCCCAAAGAACATCATCAAAGTGGCAAAATTGTTTTCTAAAGTATAGGAGAGGGGTAATATTTTTAGCTCAATGTGGTTGTGCTATGTATGATATCATTAAATCTTTGTATTATAGCTCCAGTAAAACACATTGGACAAAAAAAATCAAACAATTTTGTGTCTACATACAACTATTTGGTTGTTCTTTATCATTTTGGATTAATTTCATCTTTGAATGACTTTTAATTGATAAATTTGTCATTCTCTTATGCAGCTCGAAATCTGCATATTTAATGAATTCACTTCAACATTTATGCTCTTTTGTAGGGAGCAATATTGCCATCTAGAAGAATGGCATGTGTTTGCCAACAAAGAACCGTGTAAAAGATTATTGGTCTTTTGTAATCTAGCTAGGGGGTCTGGATCTTCATTTCAAGCTCCATGATTGCCCTTCCTTTACGCTGTGTTCTCTGGCTGTGTATTAAAAGAAAAGAAGAGAAGCGAAGAATAAAGGAAAAGAAGCAAGATCATTCCTCTTTTCTTCCCAATTTTCTTCCTAAAAAAACTAAAGAACACAACTTTTTTTTTTTATGTTCTTCCCTCATCCTTTCTTTTCTGTCCAAAAATAAACTCAAGAACAATGCGTTAGGGAATTTTGGTCATTTTACCATGTGGGTTTCATCCAACTCTCAAAAATGTACTTCTAATAAGGCGGACTACTTTACCATACATTGTATCGAATAATTTTGTTGTAATTTTCTATTTAGTTTCTTAAGAAGAAAATAATTAAAGTTAACAATCGAAAACATTTTCCTCTAGGAAAAAAAAATGATAATTAGTTAACAGAAGATATACATAGATTTTATTGATTGAGATGCTCCATGTGCCGCATCAATTATGTCACGACTAGTTATTTCTGTTGTGGTGTTTTTTGGATTAGAATCTCATGCTCTTGAATCAATCTTTATTTACATGTGCATGTATGTGTATGTATGCAAGTAAAATTTTATAAATTTAAATATTATTTAGTTTGCATTCCTAATCCTAAAAGGAAAGTTTTCTACAATTTGAAGAAGGGAGTTACAACTTACAGCCATAGCCCAATCCAAAAGAAAACAAAGTGTCGGTGATTTTAGTGTCATCGACTATTTTAGGTAATCGGGATTTACTAAAAGACTAATGGGATTTCATATTATGCTCGGATACGAGTTAGGGAAGTGTGGAGTGCACATTCGTTTAAGCTAATGTGTTTCCACGACGATAAAGACGCATGGGTCAAGGGGGTTGCGCCCCCTTGCGAGGGTCCCGCTCCAAATGACTTACCCATTTTTTCCCTCCTTTTTTCCCAACAGATGTGACTGTTTATTAACAGTGGTGGGTGTTGTGGTGGGTATTGGTTTTCAACGAACTTTAACTGCCTTAGCTGTCATTTAGATTCTGTTTATTAACATATTCATTGTCTCATTCTAACTCACGAAAAACACATACAATTCCTGATTGTTTCTGCTTAGTATTCTTGTGCCTAGAAAAATAAATGTGTTCTTCTTAAATTATCCCGATAAGGATTTCGTGATATCCAGACATCTATAGGGTCGAAATACTTTATACGGAAAGTGAACATACACGATTTGAGAAGATATCCAGAATTATCATCACAACCCTAACCCAAATTTCGAACATAAAATTTCGACAAAGACGCATGGGTCAAGGGGGTTGCGCCCCCTTGCGAGGGTCCCGCTCCAAATGACTTACCCATTTTTCCCTCCTTTTTTCCCAACAGATGTGGCTGTTTATTAACAGTGGTGGGTGTTGTGGTGGGTGTTGGTTTTCAATGAACTTTAACTGCCTTAACTGTCATTTAGATTCTGTTTATTAACATATTCATTGTCTCATTCTAACTCACGAAAAACACATACAATTCCTGATTGTTTCTGCTTAGTATTCTTGTGCCTAGAAAAATAAATGTGTTCTTCTTAAATTATCCCGATAAGGATTTCGTGATATTCAGACATCTATAGGGTCGAAATACTTTATACGGAAAGTGAACATACACGATTTGAGAAGATATCCAGAATTATCATCACAACCCTAACCCAAATTTCGAACATAAAGGTTATTGGGTCTCTACAGAATAATAAACTAAAAAGCGACTCAATTTCAACTAAACTTAGCTTAAGCTACTTGAAGCTATATGAAACCGGCTTGATTTAAACTGAGTTAAGCTGGAAACAAAGTGAGTAAGGTTTCAATTCAATCTCGAGTATCAAAACGCTTAGCTCGTTAAGCTCTGAAACAGGGACAGAACCAGGACCAAATATAACCGGGTGCACAAAAAGTTTTCTACTTTAATAATAGAAACACATTTCGATGGATCAGGTGCATTTAAAATGGCTTTAAGAAAAATCAATGTTTTTTCAAAATTTAATAATATATCAAAAAATTCCATGGGGTGCACGAGCACCCGCCGAAACCCCGCTGTTACGTCCATGGAGTCTTATCAAAATCGTTAACCTCAAGATGTTTATTGAAATTATGCCTTTTACTTGTAATATCCATTAGTGTTTTGTTTGTTGGCTTGGGTTTTAAAACTAAGAATTGATTTGTACAAATATTTACATTGATGCATGCACTATAAAAAAAACTCATTACATATGTACCCGTTAAAATTTGAATATTTACCCAAAACTTGTACATTATGTATTGAAGCCTTGTATTTTAAAAAATATGCAAATAATCAAGTTTAATTGTCCGGATATATGCAATTATACTACGTTTCCCTCTCGTCTATATTTATAATATACATAGAGATTCCCAAAACCAATTAACACCCTCTAAATCTATCCAAAATCACCGAAAGCATTTGGTAAAAAGTAAAAGGGCCCAAAATAAAAAACCATTATCAGATAGTAGAATCTTATGAAACATGATTATATACCCATGAATTTGAATAGAACGGTCATAACCGAACTCAAACTGACTATCCGCATTTCAAGTAACCAACCAACCAAACAAACCCTTTTCATCTTCAATTTCTTAACCAAATTCTCTTCTCCTGCAGGTATTTCAATATCTAACTTTTTTTCATTAGTTTAAAATTCATAGAGTTTATCAACAGTTCTTGATTTCTTTAACTTCATAATCATTAAATCTCTAATGAAGTCGAACCGAAATTTTTTTCTTACTGATCAAACAACTTAGACGTAAAAACTGCTGTGTTTTGTTGATTTTATTTTGTAACTTGATCTCATTTACAGTCTGCATGTTTGTTGGTTACCTATTGAGAAATTGAACGCGAGTTAATCTGCTGATATGGTTATGCGCACCTCCTGGTACGTGATAGTTTTTAACCGCTGCGTAATCTTTTAATGTCTGTTCTAGTTTGGTTATTTGGCCTTTCTTGTTTGTTATAAGTTTCGTGTTAATCGTACTTACTATATAAGAAAGAAAAAGTAAACGAATGTTGAGAAATTCAAGGACGTTTAGACTTTAGAATGCTGTGACTCTGTGAGATGTTCGGAGTACTTTAGAAAGTAGTTAGATAACAATGAATGAAATGATCTAACAAATGGTGCGTATAATGTGTTAGATCACGGGTGGATTTAGGCTATAAAGGAAGTAAATAAAAGTGGTTTCGATACATTCATCTTCATTTATTCTTTTTCTATTGCAGGTGATGATTAAGGAATTTGTTATTGAAGAATCAGAGTGATCAAAAAGGTTTTTAACGAAATCAATCAAACTATAATTAAGGTGCTCACCGTTACTTCATTAGTCGGGATATATTGATTATATTTTCGTAGCAGTTTCCGATTTTCCTGAATTTGCTGATATAATTTTTTAACTCAGTCTAGAAAAATATCTGTTTATACTCAAAGAGGCGTCAAGTTAGTAATCATTTGTCGAAGGGTCACCAGACTCACCACAAATCTACCTTTGTATCTATTAAACGCTTAAGCATAGATGGTTAGCACTATCTATTGTATAATATCAAATGGGAGATATTAGGATACTAGTATACAATTATAAGGCATGAGGGTCAGTCCTGCAAATAAGTCATGATTAGAGACTTAGAGTAGTCTTGGATGATGTCGTTGATAAGTTTCAACTTAGATGTTAACTAATTGATGTTATGCATTTTCCTTGAAGGCATCAAGAATGGAGGAAGATATTGGGGAAATACAACCCAAGGAACTCAGATTTATGTTTGAACCCAAAAAGCGCATCTCGTGCATCCTAAAGCTGGCCAATAACTCCAATCGCCATATGGCATTTAAAGTTAAAATAACACGTCCTAAGCTCTATCAAGTAGTTCCACATGAAGGTATCATCAAACCGTTCTCAATATGTGAAGTGACTATCACAAGAAGGGGTGAAAATGTAGCGCCTCTACCCAGTGTGATCGAAAAGGAGATTTTCTTGGTTCAAAGAACTTTTGTGTCCGAAGATACATCTGCTAATGACGTATCATCTATTTTCCGTTCTAAGGGTATTGTTAAATGTGAAAAGAAACTCAAAGTGTATGTAGATGTGAAGCCAGTGACGGAGGCTCAACAGGTCAAGTTGATGCAGTCAGAAATTGAAGAGCTTCGTTTACGTGTGAAGAAGTGTGAAAAGATGATATCAGAACCCAAGGAACCAAAGAGCGGTTCCTGTATCTTCATAAAATGTTTCAACAGCAAGATGGTTTGATTGGTGTAATTTATGTCAGTTTTTTTTTTGTTGGGAAACTTAGCTTCATGATTATGATTGTGGATACTGTCATTGTTTAGAAATTTGAATGAAAATTTGGATTTAAATTTAAATTTGTCAAATTTTTATGTTTCTAGTAATATAATTTTCTTTTTTGTATTGATTGTGCATATGTATAGCCGAAGAATGGCCAGTTACCTTTCTTCTTTATTAGTTCATTTCAATTACGGGACATGTCTCAAGAAACATTGTTTGTTGGCTGTTGTAGGCTTGTAGCTACTAATGTTCAGGATATGGATGTTGTGACGCCTGTATATCAATTAAATCTTGATGGGTTGATTTTTACGGTTGACACTTTAATGATCATGCTAGCAATCGGTGGAAAGAAGAGATCTCATGGCTCAGGGGTGATGTGTGTGCGGGTATATATAAAAACTGATTATATGAAAATTTATGTCACAATGCTCAGTTATCTCTTTACTAAGGTATGTTATATCAGTTGGCTGTTTGGTTCTGGAGGTGAAATTTTGGTCATGTCTATATAGCAAAGAAAAAGGAAACGAGTAAGTATGATCTAACTCTCGTGCTTAACATTGTCTATTTAACAGGTTTGTGATATGATATGAGTCATGACATATAGGTACAAAATCTAGTTAGAATCTGTTTATGGATTGCTTACTGAAACTGTAGCTTATAAGGGTTATCTGGGATTTCTTATTGAATCTGCTAATAAAGGGACTGTTTGGGATTGCTTATTAAATCTGCAGAGCTTAGACAGAGACTGTTTGGGATTGCTTAAAGAAAAGGCTGCACCTTTATAAGTAACACTCTCTTAATAAGCAATCCCACGAGGTCCGACATAAAAAAAAAAAACCAAATTTTTGTTGTTTCAGGTTTAATAAGTTTCGGTTTTGTGTGCTTGTTTGCTGCTGTTTAGTGTGCCAGTTGCTGCTATTTCGGACATTCAGTTGCTTCCGTTTTGAGTCACGATTTTCTGCTCTATAGAGTTCTAGTTTTTGCTGTGTTGACGTGTTGTTGGTTCTGTTAGTACAAAATTGGTGCTCACCTTGAAATCTAACTAGGATTAGCTTCCAACGGAGTATATTTTGGACTTCTTAGGGTTTATGATAGGCTGCTAAGAAAGAAAAACACCGTTAGTCTCACCACGGAAGGGGGGCTTCCGCGGTCAGCCTCGGGTGTGNGTTTTCCGATTATTTCATCAGGTTAGGTCTTTTCATCTTCCCCGGCTTCCATTTGTTGTTTTCGTAGTTTAAGATGTCCATCGATCATATAGATCATGTATACTCCAAAATGGACCAGGGTGCCGTAGATGAATTTTGCAAAAAGTATAACATTCCTGGTCATTTACTGCCAGAGGCTCCTGGTCCTCGTGTCACCATTAGGAATGCACCGTCTGGGAAGATAGGGGTGTATACTAGGTTTTTCGAGTTAGGTAACTTTAGGATACCCCTGTCGCGTTTCTTGCTTACTGTTTTGGAGTATTACCGGATTCACTTGTCCCAATTATCCGTGCTGGCAGCCTGTAGGATTAGTCATTTTGAGATTTTGTGCCGTGTTCATGGTGGAATTCCTACCGTACCTCTGTTTAGGAAGTTTTACTGGGCCGGGGTTAACAATGGGTGGATGACTATAGAGAAAAGAAAAGGCCCTAAGAATGTAGTCATTCCCGTCTGCTATACCGCGGTTCTTGACTCTGTGAAGCATTGGAAAGATCACTTTTTCTTTATAAAGAAAACTGTTTTTCCGCTGTCCATTCCTTGGTTTGAGAAGGTGTCTGTGGATCGCGACCCTCCCCCTTCTGACGCGTCCGTCAACCAGGAGTTGTTGAAACTCCTCACTACCAAGAGGAGTCCTTTCAAGAAATATCCGGACGTGTTCTTAAACGTGGTGGGTTTAAGCCGGACATGGGATGATGACACTAGTCGTCCTACCTTTTTGTGGCCGGATGAAGAGGGTGGGTTGCCATATATCGCGCTTTGTTTTTTCTTTTCCTGTTTCTGTGCGTCCGTGTCTAATCACTTCTTCTCTTTTTATTTTCAGAGATGGATCTGTTCGCTTTCATCAACCAACCAGATCCCTTCAAAGTGAAGACTGGTGAGCGTACCTTGAAGGAAGGTGAGGCCACATTGTTGGTCGAGACCGCGGATAGGGTGGTGGAACCCACTGGGAACACGGTGTCTCTGATTCGTCGTACCGTGGCTCAGGAGGTTGGGACGTCTCAGGCTGAGAAGAAAACAGGAAAGAAAAGGGTGAGGATTACTGCCCCAGCCGCCCCTAAAAGGAAACGTTTAACTGCTTTGTCTCAGAAAGAGGCCGGGGGTGGTTCAGGTAGAGAGACTTTCCTGCTTTTCTTGTTTTTATTTTATTTATTTATTATATATATATATATATATATATATATATATATATATATATATATATATTTTTTTTTTGAAAGGTTTTTTATTCTTTTTGTCTAGGTGTTGAAACCACTGAGGCCAACGTTGTTCATCCGGAACTGCAAGATGAGTCTGGCGAAGGATTGGAGCGAGAGGGTCCGCATACGGATGCTAACATAATGAAGAATGCAACAGTCCTTACGGAGGATTCTGCCGCGTCTGAGCATCCACGTCCTGATAGCAAGACTTCCGGCTCCGTTGGTCCCCGAGCTGGTCCAAATGATGCCGGATCTCCTCCCCCCCATGATTCTACTGATCTTCGGGTTCATGATTCCGGGTTTGGGCATTTTGAGGAGGCATCTGTGCACAAGGACCCCGCGGCTGAGAGCGACGCTGGTTCTGATGATGAGTTTTACCAGTCGCTTTCTGTTGATACTGCCCAGGCGCCGTCCGTCTATACTCCTAAGTGGCTTGCCACGAACGGGTTCAAGATGGACGATCCGTNGCTGAGACCAATGGTGCTCATCTGGAGCTGCAAGATGAGTCTGGTGAAGGATTGGAACGAGAGGGTCCGCATACGGATGCTAACATAATGAAGAATTCAACAGTCCTTACGGAGGATTCTGCTGCGTCTGAGCACCCACGCGCTGATAGCAAGGCCTCCGGCTCCTTTGGTCCTCAAGATGGTACCGAATCTCCTCCCCCCCATGATTCTACTGATCTTCGGGCTCATGATTCCGGTTTTGGGCATTTTGAGGAGGCATCTGTGCACAAGGATCCCGCGTCCGAGAACGACGCTGGTTCTGATGATGAGTTTTACAAGTCGCTTTCTGTTGACACTGCCCAGGCGCCGTCCGTCTATACTCCTAAGTGGCTTGCCACGAACGGGTTCAAGATGGACGATCCGTGGGTTTGCCGGAGTTTGGTTGACAATTTTTCCACTCCCGGGTACGTGTCCGTACTCAGGAACATGGATTCCAAGGAGCTGTTGGATCACTATAATCTTGTGGCTGCCCAGCAACTTGGTACGGGCTCGGAGGTCAGACTGAGACTTGAGCATGAGTTGCAGGCAAATGATAAGTTGGCACGGAAGCTGGAAAGGAAGGATCGGATTATTGCTACCCTTCGCTCCAAAGTTGAAAGTTTTGAGGGTGAGTCTTCCGCAGTGGCCGAGATTCGTGGCCGGGTTACTGAGCTAGAGGGGGTTGTTAGTTTAAAAGATAAGGAGCTGGATGATGTGCGGGCGGAGAATGTTGCTTTGAGTGATAAAGTTAAAGTGTTGGAGGGGTTATCAGATCTGGAGGTCCGGAATAGGGAGTTGGAAGTCAAAAACAAAGAGTTGGCTGAGAAGGTCGCCGGACTGGAGATAGTTTGCGGGACTTTACAAGGTCAGATTAAGGGTGAGGAGGTGTTGAACAAAATGTTCGAAGAGCGGGAAGGGGCCCTCCGGGCAGGGTTTAATGAACAACTTGCTGAGTTGGATGGCCGACTGGCGGCCCTTAATGGGGAGTTTGATGCGGAGTTGTTCCCACAAATGCTGATGGCCGTGGAGGGTAAGAGGTGGGTAATTGGTCATGGATTCCGCAAGGCTTTCATGAAATTCAAAGAGTGCGATGAGCTGCGGACACGGCTAGGGAATTGCATCTCGGCCGCTATCGCCGAGGGGCTACGCCAGGGACTTGAAGCCGGGATTGTTCATGGCCGTGAGGGGAGGAAACTCGAGGATATTGCTGCTTACGATCTTGAAGCCAAGAAGAGGTACACCGAGGCTGTCATCAGGCTGGGCAATGTTCCTTTTCCCCTGTTGGAATCCCTTGAAGCTTGCAAAGACTCTCCTTTGGAGTTTTTGATGTCCCAACTTGTATTGGAGGAGGAAAGGGTGTCGGGGTCTTCTGAAGTTACATTCCTTCCCCCGGTTGCGGAAGAGCGAATTCTTCCTGACTCTCTGCTCAACCGTCTTACCCGTCGTCCCCGTGCTATTTCGTCTTACAAGGCCATCAAAAACAGCAAGTACGGGAAGAATTTTGACTTTTCTCTGACGGTTCCGCAGGTGACTCCTACTTCTGTTGAAGGAACTGCGGTCGAAGACTGGGGACCTATTCCTTCTGCTCCTCTTACCGGACCCAGAGGTGATGACGCGGCTCAGCGTGATCTTGAGTATACCGATAGTGAACTCTTCGACACGTCTGTCCTTGATCGGCCCGTGGACCAACCTGTTGATCCTTAGTTTGGTGTTTTGGGCAGTACCATCTGGGGGCATTTTGACTATGCCGCCCTTGCCCTCCTTTAGTGAAGCTTTCTTTTAATCTTGTTTTGCTAGGTATCCCGGCCTGTGGGATATTTCTCCGGATGTAGCTGTCCGTGAATGTAATTGATTATGTATTAACATTTAACCATTTTGTACTTGAACCTTTCTTATGTATGAGTAACGATAATTTTCTTTCCGTTATTAGGAATGACCAATGGGACTGCAGTCCACTTATATGTGTGCTTTTGAATGCTAGGTTTGCAATACCACTTACGCATTTTTGTTATTGTTCCTACCCGTACTTTGAATTCCGGGGATGGTAGTTTATGGTCAATGGGCTTTTAGTACCACTTATATGCCTTGGATATCTTTGAGGTGTTGTTTCTCACATCTTTAATTCGTGCGTAGTAATATAAAGATTAATAAACCAAAAATAATGAGAAGAAGACGAAAATAGATAAAAACTAGAAAACTTGTAGAGCTGATCAGACTCCACTTTTCATTTAAAAAAGAAAATTACATGAGTAAAATAAATCCTACGTGCTAAGATAGTTTTGACTGCCGGGTATAACCGCGGTCAGCACTACAACTTACACTTGTGTCTATACGTAACACTTTTTGAGATTTCTGATGTTCCACGTGCGGGGGATGTCCTTACCGTCCGGCCCTCGGAGCTTATATGCCCCTCGCCCTAGTGCTTCCGCGACTTCGTACGGACCTTCCCATTTGGGACCTAATTTTCCTGTGTTCTCAACTTGGCTTGCCTCGTTGCTTCTGTAAACGTAGTCCCCGGGCTTGAATGTTACACCGCGGACCTTGGCATTATAGTACTTCTCCATTTTAGATTTGCTTTTAGCTTCCTCAATTGCTGCCACTTCCCTTCTCTCTTCCAGGAGATCCAAGTTGAGGCGCAGCGCGTCATCGTTTTCCACCGGGTCAAAGAGTGCGCATCTCACGGACGGCATGCCTATCTCAACTGGAATCACGGCTTCAGTACCGTAGGTTAGTGAGAACGGCGTATATCGCCGCATCCGTACGTGGGGCTCACCTTACTCCGATGACCGCTTCTCGCGTTTTTTCCCTAGTATTCCTGGACTGTGGA
>LBNU01031234.1:10768-27140 GCA_014162995.1 Artemisia annua | reverse complement strand
AAAAAAAAGGGAGATAAATTAGGGAGGCATTAATTTTTTCTGCAATCTCAGTCAAACAATATCTCTATCATCCCATATTTCACTCGGCATTTTCAAATTCAAATCCCCAAATAACAAAACCCATATTCTAATCATCCCATCCTCATTCCATACAAGCTATGGCATCGGCATCATCATCATCAAAGGTATCTTCAAAGGGCATTATAACCCTAATTCCCAAAATATTCAACTTTGAGTAAGTGATTTAATAGCAAATTAAAATTTTCCAATTGATATCACAAATACAAAATTCGAAAAAGTTTAAATTGAATCAATTTGTGGGTTTTGGTTGCTAAAGATTTGAATTTTATGATCAATGTGTGTAAATGATTTGCGTATGTTATTTGTTTTTTTATTTTATTTTAATTGCAATGATGATATGAAATGGATGTTAGACATCTATTAATATATGTTTCAGATAGTAGTTTGGTTGAAATGGAACTTGAGGCTACTAAGGAAGATGTTCGTGCTCTTTTACTGGAAGGTGGCCTCACAAAGTCGGCATCAAAGCAGGCTGCCTGCTGCAACCATCAAAGAAAACTTAATGAGGTTAGTTAACGTTTGATGGGTTTAGCATGTTTTTATCCTTTTTCAGTTAGTGTTTCAGGTTACAATCTTCACATATGAATTTTTAGATTTCTGACAATGGAAGAGTCTCTTCTACTTGAAAATCGAGCAACCCTAAGAGCAATGTAAGTCATGTTACTTTAACTGTGTGTTGCTTGTGTACCTAATTTGATTTATGCATGCCCTATACAGCTAAGGAACGTGGTGTGGGCTACCTCAAAAAATGACATACATCTCATGTCTAACTACTCGATCATGCACGGGTCATCATTGTCACAAAACTTGAATGGGATCCTTAACTTCTTTGGGCACGTGCCACCTACTGAGGTACTTTACTTTAATCATAAGTTTCCATAACGTTCTGGATATTTTATTTAAATCTGCGATCCTTCATTATAATCATAGGTGTTTTAAGTAATTTTACATTTTTAGATACAATTCTTATCTACCATTTTAAAGTAGTGGTCTAATTATAGACTTTTTTGAAAAAAGATTGATAGTTTGAGATAAGCAATTCCAAACACACCCTAAGACGATAGTTAATTCTTTTGTTTGAGTAATAGTATATGGATCACATAACAAGAGAAACCGAAACAACTTGTGAAAGTTTGAAACTGAAAGCTATAAGATCATTGTTGCAATGCAGACTTTTGAAAATCTCAGCTACTCTTCCATTGGAGTTTTCCAATCTTCGCTACCTTAAAACTTTGTAAGAAATAAATTATCTATAGAATAAGACAATAACGCTTAATGGTTCAATTTTCACAGAATTTTAATTATGCTTTATTTAATTTGATGCAGGGGTCCGAGTCGTAACCTTCTGAATGGAATTTTTTCGGCCACATGGGCTACCATGCAGTTGAGCAACCATACTTATTTTTAAAGATAGTTTTGTTAAATACCTCTAAACAACTCATAAGACGTTACCTCTAAATTAAGTAGCAAGAGCTGGAAATGCAGAGAAAATTCTGGAACTACTCGAACAAGGTTTTGATCATCGTGTCATTTTATTATTAAAATCTCAGCACTATATGGAAGGCAAGGGATGATCACATAGGTTACACTAATAATGATGTATCCTTTGAATAAAAGGATTCAAGACTTTTTATGCATTACTTTGAACGATATTTAACCGAACCATTTCCTTTCAGCTAATCACAAGATTTTTTATGCATAGTAAGTTGCCTTGCTTATTATTATGTGGCATGTTTCTATACAGGTGAAGCAAAAAATGAATGGGAAAAGGGCAGCTTCTGATCTCAAAAGTACAACATCTAATACCAGAAGATATCTCTTCATTATCTTAGATCTAGGCTCTTTTATGCAAAGGGTTGTTTGGATGTGCATATGGTAAGTGATTATGTGATATTATAAATCAGAAACACATAATTTGTTGTTACAATACTGGTCACTTAAAATATATTTTGTATGTGCTATTGGAGTTTAAAGCTATTATAATGTTTGAGCAAGTGAAAATTCTATTTGTGTTACAATATAAATTAATAAAGTGAGCAAAATATACATTTTCCTTGAAAAGGTAGATAACTTGTGAAATGGAATTAAAAGTTTTCTCAGATGGAGGTGTTTAAGTTTCCCAAAAAACTTGTGACTAAGTTTATGAATTAGTATAATTTTAGTTTTTGATATAATTTGTATTAGTACAATTTTAGTACCAATTTTTATTAGTATAATTTCAGTTTTAACTTGGAAGTTTGATAAAAAGGGCCCTTTGCCAGAAAATTTAATTACTGTATACTCGATTACTCGTCATAAACTATTAAATCTGTGAGTCTAAACAATGCCATGAAGTTTTGACTTGGAATGTTCAACTATACCTTATTAATTGAATTTGAGGTGTCATGTTATCCTACTGTGGATTGACTTAGGGGTCATTTGTCTCAAATATTTCCTTCCAAAATAAGGTTATGTGTAGCAGCAACAAAACTGAACAACCCCCGAATGCAGATTTTCTGTTCAAACAGCCCTCAAAGCAGTTTATCTGTTCAAACAGACCCCAAACTTTTGCCCAAACAACCCCTAATGTATAGTTTTATGTCCAATCATACCCTAAACTTATGTTACGCACAAACAACTAAGTTTGCTGAAATTTAAAGTTTTTGTAGAATTTAGTTGTTTCGTATATCATCGGACGTGACTTGTACGGATTGCATAATTTAAGATGGTCCTTGCCTGATCAAAAGTTGCATAAGATCTAACTGATTAAAATTGGTTTGTCATTGTAGATCTATAGTCCCAACACCCTCTACACTTGCAAGACTTGCACCGCCGTATGAGCGTGTGGAAAAAGAATGCACAAGAAAGAGGTATTGTTATTTTTGTTTGATTATGTTGTCAATGTTTAAGTGTTTATTATGGATTCAACATATGTAATATTAAATATTCTAATAGAAAAGGGATGATGGTGTCTGATGATCAGGGTGGACGCAGCTAAAGCCACACGTCGAGGGCATGATGACAGCAATCACATAAAATTGTAAAACATTATTTCCATATGGTAATTTATCCAAATTGAAATTGCTCTGTTATTGACAAAAAGATAATATAATATTTACGGTTGAGCCAACCTGTTTTGACCAACACATTAAAAGTATCCATTTAAACTAAAACCCTTTTCTAACATGTTATCATCTTTAATTTTTGTGTGTATTTTCTGGTCCCTAAACTTGAAGATACACGAGGAACAACTTCAAATGCAGGTGGTTAAGCAGCAGAAGCAAAAGGAGTATCAACAGGGAACATCAAATGCAGGTGGTTAAGCAGCTGAAGCAAAAGGAGTATCAACAGGAACTCAACGTTTACAAAAAAGAGAAATAATTATAAGAATGCAAGCTTAATTAGAATAAAATAATAATTAACATCATGAATATAATTAACTTAACAGGGGTTAGGACATCATAATGAGGAACTATTGTAGGGAAATAAATATACATATAGACATAAGTTGAATAAAAAGAGTACATCTGAATTGAAAAATGACCCGTCAAAGAATTTCGTCATCGTGATTCAAATAGAATGCATCGAAACCATTTTTGCACCATGTTGAAACATGAAAAATGACAAAGGGTAGTGTTCGTTTTAATGCAAGCATGAAAACACATTGAATCTACATGTATAGTGAGTCTTTTATGTTGATGATTTCTTGAACAAAATAAAAGACTTTGACCCTGGGATGTATATGAATTTTTTTAATATTTAGTGTTAGTTTTAAAGGTTTCAACGGTTTAACTATTGCTGAGAGTTGTTATATTACAGAGAGTTTTAAGAAGTTTTTATAGGTTTGTTATCCGTCTTTGCTCTCCCTTACTCTATCTGTACGTATAGTTAAAAGCTTTTCAAGCTACTGATATGTGCTATTTGTTTTGTTTGCCCAATACGCAATTTTTTCCCAACTTCCATCTTAATGTAAATTTTATTTGTATGTTTGTTTTAGGCTAAGACGGCTAATGAAAATATAGATTGCACTCATTCTAAAGACTCTTTGTAAGGTCATTGGTACGCTACTTTCCCATTAATGAAAGTTTAGAGGTGTATGAACTAATCGTGATGGAATTTTTGAATTTGTTTCGTGGCAAAGCAAAACACTATAGCTTAGTGATCAGTTAACAAACTGAGGAAGAGCTTGAAGTTTAAAGGTGCACAATTGCCAAGTTTTTCCAACAAACCTCCTCCTCCCAAAATGGAATTATTTTATGAATTTTGATATTGTTATTCCTTAAACAACTGAATTCTTTTTATATTTTTTTTCTTATAATTGATTACATATTTTTCTTTTAAGATAAGTAACTTTATATATTAGTCTTACAATAGTCATTAAAATTATTTTATATAGCTAGCCCGCCCATCGGGCGGGTCTTGAGATAGGTTTTGGTATACTTATAATTTTATATATGTATATGATAGATTGAAATATAGTATATAGTACTATATATATACTATATAGTATATATATTTATATATATATATATGCTACTATATATAAAGAGATGAGTTGCAAGTTGAGCATTTATTGAGCATGTGCATTCATGGTAGGCTTCAAGAGTAAGTACATTGGTTTAATGTCCATGCTTAAGGGTAAGTACATATTGCCTACAATTAGTGTTTCGAATGGAATCATGAGTGCCTTAAGAAAACAAGAAGATTAGTCTTAGTGTACACTTATTCCTCATTATTAGGCTGTATTAATGAAGGTATAGAAACCATCCTCATAATGTCTAGAAGATGAAGAGAAGGAGCCAATTTATCATCTTTTCAATTGCTTGCAAGTTGCGAATAATTAAATCAAATATCTCTTTAAATGTAAGTCTTTTCAGTTGCTTTTTGAAGATTATAAATAGACAATTATCACCATATTCACCGCATCATTTTTTTTGCACCAATCTTCACCACCATGAAAAAAACAACCCGATGTGTATTTAACCACAACCTCAGCCAACATGGTTTTGGATTCTCATTTTTTAAAAACTACAAATTCGATTTCGGTTTGGTTTTTACCAAACACAACACCATTATTGGGGTAGAATTAAAACAAAATTACAAACCAAACGCATCCAAAGCAACATCAACATATCTCCTTTCAACAACTCAAACAACAAACATAGAAGAAAAAGTGCAAGATCTCAGTTCCCATCATAGATCTTTTTTAATATCCGAAAATAATAAAGAGAGATTTATAACAAATATGTTATAATCTATTTTTGTTTCATTCTAAGAGAAAGAAACATATAAACACCTACCTTAGCTCTTATACAAGATCTTGAAGGTTGAAGCCGTTTAAATACAAGTAAAAGAAAAAGGTGTTGTCAATTGTGTTAGCTTCTTTCCTTGATTCAGTTTGACCTAAACGAAAATAACAAATGAAGAACCTACCCGGGACCCTTCAAAAGATCTTCAAGCCGTGACTCTATATACTTCGAATGAGCAAGAAATTATCAAGGAAAGGTTTGTGGGTATGGTGAGATTCGGTTACAAAGATAGAGTTGTTTATAGTTCAATATTCACAACAAAAGATGCAAGTGTTGTGATTATTGTGATTTGTTATCATTAAAAATATGACTGATCTTGCTGGGAGAAGGACGAGGGAGAGCGTTTAGGTGAGAGTGTGTGGTAGGCGTTATGTTTGAGATGTGTGTAGGTTTATATCATTTAAAGTGCGTATCGGATTGGATTGGATCTTGGGCCTAAAATGCATATCATAAAATGATTGTTATGAAATTCTTAATTTCCTTTTCAAATGAATTAGTGGAAACGTTATGCATTTTAATAAGTTATGTTGATGTTGTATTTTAGAATCCGCATTTCTTATGTTACATAATTTTCTATAATGTGTAAATTTAACAGATACTACATGAACTATGAATTACAAGAGACATTATTTGTAGTAATATACTCCATATTCACTGACGGAGCAACTTAATAACTTGGGTATGCCATGGCCAACCCAAACTTTTGAACAAAAGCTTATGTATTTCTTAAATTTATATTATCTTAGTACTTCCCAATTAAAATTTGTAGCTTATTCATGATTTAACCATAAAACATGTTTGATATATTATGGAGTTTGTTTCGATCACTTACAAAGTCATGTTTATCAAATGTGCCGTAGAGCTTCTCATAGAAATAAAAAAAAACTTATTGATACTTAATGTGGCAAACAAAGAGACATACTCGAAATTGAATGTTTATGGGTTTTATTCGTTGAGCAAATGATTATAAGCATTATTTAGCATTAAATGACAATTAACGTTGCATGAAAATTTGGCTACTTAATGTAGCAAACAAAGAGACATACTCGAAATTGAATGGTCTTTTTAAATTTGGAAGTATACAATTATAATTATAATAATAAATGTTTATGAGTTTTATTGATTGAGTAAACGATTATGAACAATCATTTATGAGTTTTATTGGAATTATACAATTATAATTACAATAATAAATGTTATGAGTTTTATTGATTGAACAATTATAATTACAATTATAAAAATAAATTTTATAGTAACTAAATACACATAACCCTTGCAAAGCCGATGATTCATTACGGTGAACAAAGCCCGTGCATCGCAATTCGAAATCCTTTAGTACAAAAGAAACTATCATGATAAAGTGGTAACCTTTAGTATCCTTTAGTAGAGTATCAGCATGAAAGGATGATCAAATCGATAAACCTCAAAGCTGAGAACCAAACGTGCACTTACTACTTACAACCACGTGTACTAATGGTTAAACACATCTTTGAGTATCTTTCATATGAAACATTTCTATTTATAAAAGCTTAATAAAGCAAATTTTTTAGTTTAACACTTTAAGTTTCATGACTAATGTTAACACACATAATTAATCGTTGCAAGACTAATGCTACTTCATGGTAATCGAAGCCCGTGCATCGCACGGGCCATGCTGTCTTGTATATATAATTTTTTTTCTAAATTTATTGTAGCATTTGTTCCTATTTTGATGAGAACATTTGTGATCTCCATTACGGTGTTACCAAGAGATTTGTCAATTTATAGTTGGTAAATAATCCAAAGACACTAACCACATGCGCTACGAGATATATGTGATCTGCAAATTTATCTGTCATATTAATCGAAATAGTGAACAAAAATAAAACTTTCATTGTATAAGGTACACATTACTGTAACATAGATTTGTGTAGATCCTGCTTACATTGTCACCCTCTATAAAAACAAAAACATAAGAATACTAGACAATTGGCAACCAATAAATGATTCATCATTCGATAAACACTGGTATCCCTTTACTTGAATATCCCATTCAACGTTTTAAACTCGTCCAAAAGAAGCTTCAGTTAGTAACGCTTGGCTGGGCTGCACCTAGCAGCACCATTAGCAATGACGAGAAAATCTACAGTTAGCAATGAAAAAAAAAAAAAAAAAAAAAAAAAAAAAAAAAAAAAAAAAAAAAAAAAAAAAAAAAAAAAAAAAACAACAACAACAACAACAACAACAACAAAAAGCATCATTAGCAATGACAAGAAAATCTACGGTTAGTGTGAATGTTTATTGCTGGACTCTTAATGTTATAATGTATTTGAGAAGGGAGCCATATGTACACTAAACAACAAACTTTTACATGTAGTTGTGCTTCTTAATCGGCCAACTACTTACAAAGCACATGAAGGTCAATGTTGGTACTTGATTCAAGACAGTTCTCTACCCGTTTTATAATAGACAAACAAGATTATTTCATTGACTAGTTGGCTCGCTGTGGAGGAACTCATTATAGACATGCATGATAATACTTTTTTGGGTTTCATGCATATTTTTGGTCAATAATTAGATAAGGCAGTTTGGAGATCACGAAATGTACATGGAGATTTAGAGTAGCATAAAATATGAATCTGCTACTATGAAATCTAGGAAGTCTTCACGTTATGTATGTTTGCTCTGTAAAGTTCTCTGTTTGATATGAAATGACATCACAATGACAACAAATTCTCCGATGATACCTTATTTGGGATGGTAGAGAATGTGAAAGCTACTTTAAATGATATTTGTTTGGCATTCGGATGTGTTAGAAGTTCATTACGAATCATACCAGGATCAAAAGGAAGTGTAAGAGGACCACCTAGTTTTCGTATACGTGACCAGCTTGTTACATGTGATGATTCTTGTCAATCTATTCTCACTGAGGAGTATATCCTAACAGATTTTTTTAAGTGAATCTCATTTTATACTCATTGTTGAAAAGGAATCCGTTCTTTTAAAGAATGTTGCATTCTCACTTTTGCGAACGATATAAGTGCATTCTGGTCACTGCCAAGGGTCAACCAAACGTCAGGACTAGAATGTTCGTACAAACTTTAAGACGGTATTACAAAGACCGGTCTTCGCGCTGGTCGACTGTAATCCCTCTGGTTTTTTTATCATGTCCGCATACAGACATGGAGCGGAGACGAGGGCTTTTGAGAACCATCAAATGTAAGTTCCCGATCTCAAATGGATACGAATCCATCGATTATTCTCAAAAGAACTCGTCTCCGCTCCATATCCATATGTGGACATGATAAGAAAATATAGGGACTACAATCGACTAGTGCGAAGAACGGTGTTTGTAACACTCGTTTTAAAGTTCGCACGAACATCCTAGTGATGACGTTTGGTTGACCCTGGGCAGTGACCAAAATGTACTTACATCGTCCGCAAAAGTCACAATGGAACATTCTTTTAAAAACATATTCCTTTTCAACAATGAATATAAAATCAGCTTTACTTGAAAGATTTGTTAGGATATACTCTTCAGTGGGGATACATCGACAAGAATCATCACATGTAACAAGGTGGTCACGTATACGAAAATTAAGTGGTCCTGTTACACTTCCTTTTGATACTGGTATAATTCTTAACGAACTCCTAACATATCCGAATGCCAAACAAATATCATCTAAAGTAGTTTTCACATTTCCTACCGTCCCATTAACGTATTATCAGAGTATTTGACATCATTTGCCGTTATTGTGATTTCATTTCGTATCAACTAAAGAATTTTACACCGCAAATATACATAAAATAAATGAAGACTTCCTAGATTTCATAGTAGTCATGTAGTTTCAAGACTTCATCATCTATCACGCTTCCGTGCACAACACAACCAAATGTTTCTGGATAGTTTCAGCGCTACTGTTTACAACTGATTCAGCTTTAGGTTCTGATGGTTCGACACCGGGTCCAGCATTAGACCCAAACTCAGGATCTATAAACACGTTATCAGATTCAGAATCATAGTCGGCTTCATCCAGTTCATTATCGGAACTTCGCTTCATTTCAACAGTGGCTGAACTAGCACCGTCACTAGTGGGACTTCCCTTCATTTCAACATAGGATAAAGAATCACTATCATTAGTGGAACATCCGACCAATTTTATTTGTTTTCGGCCCTTTCTTTTGGCCCTTTAAACCCGCTTTAACCTTATTTCAATTTTTTCAACAAAGTTTAATAAAGCTGTTAATGATTTTTCTTTCTTTCGTTTGATAATACAAAACAACAAATACCCACCTTAGATCTTCAAAAATATCTTAGCCGATTGGTGTTTGTGTTTTGTTGATGCGTGTAGGTAAAGAGAAAAAAGGCAGATCTAATTTTTGGGATAAGAGAGTGTGTGTGGCTGCGTTTGTCTGTGTTGTGTGTGATTAGGGATTGTAAAGCTTGAAGACATTTACTCCCCAACGTTCCGAAATTAAATCCATTTACTGCCAACTGTGTAAAGCACTAAAGCTTGAAGAGGTTTTTACTCCCCAACATTTACTCCCCTACCTTCCGAAAGTAAATCCATTTACTCCCCCAACGTCGCAAAATTAAAAGCTTCATCATTCAATTGTTTCGGTTGGTGATGTTTTTTTCAACCGAGTTCTAGAAAAAATATCAAGTGACGCGTTGCATACATAGGGGAGAGCTAGCGGGAGAGCCGCGTTGCATTGTGAGGTTGTGGTTGCCAAGCAACCAGTGGCGGACCCAGGATTTTCCAAGGTGGGGGGCAAAAAAATTTTTTTGATAAAATTCGTGATGCACTTTAATAAAAAGGTCATAATTTTTTTTTTTTTTTTTTTTTTTTTTTTTTTTTTTTTTTTTACACTAAAAACTAAGGTTTTTACATTTTTTGTTTCAAGGTGGGGGGCAATTTGATTTTTTGGAGGGGTACACTTTAATAAAAAGGTCCTAAAAAATGTTTTTTAACACTAAAATCTGAACTTTTTCGGCGAGCCGTGGAGGGCACCGCCCCCCCAAAGTCACTACCTAGGTCCGCCCCTGCAAGCAACACCCACTACCACTAGCATCAGTCTTAGGTTGTGTGTCTTGGGGTATTTGGCCCCCTATAAGATTTGGATGCCTTGGTCCGTGCTATTTTTTTTTTTTCCTTCTTCTTCTTCTTCTTCTTCTTTTTTAAAATCTTTTCTGGGCTGTTAGATTAAATGGACGAATTTTGTGATAATCTATATCTATATCTATCTATATTTAATAAAACACATTTTTTCTTAACTCTTCATAAAAAAATTTCACATATACTAAGATTTATCATTGTGACAAATGTACAACATATTTTCTAGCAAGCATTTAAAATTTTATTTGTAAAGTTTATTTAACTAAGGCGATTTAATGTATTGGCTTTGCTACATTGAGCTCAAATTTAAGCACTGATTCTGCCAAATTTGGTATTAATTATTTTATTTATGATAGAAGAATAACTTTTAATTATTTAAATTAGATTTAACCAAGTAAATGTTTAAGACTATGTTCATCCGACCAATCAAACGTATCAAATATTGTACACATTTGGGTTAGTCAAATATCTTAGGTCAATTTTTAGTAAGAAAACTAAATAATACTTTATCTTAGTTAAATAACCTTTTTTCTAAAAGAATTTATATAAAACTAAGTATCTCATATTATCTACACTATAAAGCTATCTTACACTTCATATAAACACATGCGATGAACCCTATATTATATGATAAGCTAGTGAACTTTTATTTGAAATATAACAAGTCTTTGTAATCACTATTAATATATATTCTAAAATGAATATAAAACGTAATTAACTTACATGTTATAAATTTTACAAATGGACAATTTATTAAATTATAAACCATCCATAATTTTGTCTTCATTTTGTCTTACTAAGTTTGCAATGTTAATCACGCTCAGATCTTACAAACCCTTACCACATGCAACCTTACATCACATTAAAATTCGTCGGATCACGAAAATCACCTCATACACTCATTTACCTATTTTGCGTGGCCAAGTTTCTTGATCTTTCAAGTAGTGAATCGAGTGCTGCGAAAGCTAATCTCATCCTTCGAGTATGTATCATTTGCACGTGGAAGCAATATTTCCATGGTAAACGTCCTTTGTTCAATTTAGAGATGATAATTAAGGGCGAGAATGTATATCGTCTCTTAGTTTGTTTTTATCATTATAATTCATTCTTTTTATTGTTTCACTTAAATAAAATTTGCTTAATCTTTGAATAATGCAGGTGAATAAAATGTAAGTACCAATGAAAGATGGATTTTCTTACTGGGTTTTTAACATTTTTAAACAAACCTGTTGTTGTGATGGTACACATCTATGGACTAGGTGAAGTCTCAACAAGCAATTGCGTGGTCCATAACCCGACAAGACTTAAATTCTATCATAATACCATCAATAAAAAAGTGAAGATCATAACAGCTCTATCGTGTATTTGATTATAAAGATTTTATAATACCACTTTTAATGCCAATTAAACAACAAACAACCTTCTTAAAAAAGTGAAACTTTCACAAACATAATGTCTATCATATCTTTGGCAACATCCTCATTCCCGTGTCATATTTTCATGAAATATTGAACCATATCAATAATTTTGATTTTGCATGATATGTATAAAGGGCGCCCTATGTATAAATCATCCTAATTAAATTGTTCTCCATACGCATTTCCATGTAATACTAGACGAGTACCCATGCATAGCAACGGAGGTTCCTAGCGGCAGACAATTAACGATATGCGATATTGTGGTAAGTGTTTCGTATAACGTTCAAATTATAACCTCGTGTCATTACATAATCCATTTGTCGGATCGAGATTCTTTAGAAGAATAATCGGGCATCCAATTTTCAAACGCAAGTAATGAGGGGGCAATTCGCTCACATTAAGCGAGTTTAAGAATTCCGAAGGATAAAAGATGTGGGTGTCGTCTTCTGCTTCATCAAAACAATAGTAAGCCTTTTCTTCGCCAGGAAATATGTCAATCAAAATATCATTAATGATGTCAAGATGTTCATTTTTAATGGATAAAATTGCTTTTGAAACTATATCAGTAGATGAATGAGCGCTGGTGGCGAAGGAAGGAAACATTTCATTGATCAATGCATCCTTTGAGGCAGCCTCTTTAATGTATGGAATGGTCATGTCACCAGGTATGTGTACAGTCTTCATCGTGAGTATATTATGTATGTTTTGAAGGATATGTTATATAATTGACAACCCTTACATATCTGTCAAGCAAGATGATGTAAAGTTTCTTGTTTTTTTTCATCCATCCATACATAGTTAACGCATACTTTGTCTATCTTGTACCACATGCTCTCGGGTACCCCAAGTCTCCAAGGCGATGTGATATCGAGAGGCGCAGGACGCGTACACCTCAAGGCTGTCTCAAGGGAGGCATGCCTCCATCCCCTTGTGCTACCCATGTACAGGGCTATAATTTAAGTAATGGGTGACTACTGGAAGTTTGTTATGTTACTGGTAAATTTTGCCCAAATGGACCCTGTGTTTAAGTAATGTAGCACTCTCTCATGTACTTCATGCAGTGGTCAATTCAATGTAACACTTACTAGAATCTCTAGAATCTCATAACCACCACCAAATGACCTATGTGGTAAGGCACCTAACCTCCTCACAAGAGGTCTAGGGTTCAAACCTCACTAAGTACACATTCAAGGATCGGAAACGGTCACGTACTCACGGGAATGCCTTGGTTAGGTCGATTACATATGAGTCATAGACTCGCCCTCTCCGGGTAACCCGAACAGGGGGAAAAAAGTCACCAGTTTACCCATTTACTTACTACAGTCTCATATATTTTGCAATGGATGAGTATTAGATTTTGTGCATGACCAAGAGATCAGATCAAGCAGAAAGTGTATGTCACAGTTAAAATACAATAATAGCTATAACTGGATTTTTAGCAAAGTGGTGCATCTTGCATCCGTATATGTAATCCGAGGGTGAATCACACATTGGTAAGATATGAGAAATGAACTTCCTGTTGCTTTGTAAAATGGAATCTTCCTGAGAATGATTTTATTCACTGGTACCATGAGCGAGAACCCTGATTCTGTGGGCTTTGATTCTTCTGTTCACCGTGGGGCTTCTTGATCTTCTGTTCTGTTCTTGTTCCTTTCAAAGTACCTGTTTCATGTTCCTGTTAGCCTGCTACTGTAATTATCACAATTGAAATAATCATGAAGATGAAATTGCAGTTTCAGATTCAGTGTCTCACAAGGACATATATCATCTTCGTGGGGAGCGATTGGCTATACAACGAAAATGAGGACGTTGTGTGTAATTTATACGTGTAACAATTGATTAACATTATATTACCAACTTGAGGAGTGTTAGAGATAAGGATTTGGGTTTGTGTTCCTGGTTTATCTGGTTTCCTTTTGTGGTGATCATTTAATTTATGAATTTAGGTTTGACTTCACAATGAAATACATTCAAGTGTCTCCTGAATACATATCCCATGTAGATTAGGTTATTCTTGGTTTCTGTATTTTGCGTTCAAAAGTTGAACAAGGATCACTCCAGGTTGCTTTCAGTTTGATACCCAACATTTTATAAGTTATAGCCTTGTCGAGGAACATTATGCATGCAGTACTATCGTCCAAACAACCTTGATCAGGTTTATGTACCTATAATATGTAAAGAAGAATGCTTTTAGAAATACGTAATTATCTTGTATTCTTGTTTCCCGTTGTTTTTATTTTATAGAAATCCATATTTTAATGAACATTTACTCTTGTACTGGGATATCTATTTGTTGTCAATTACTTAATTGGCCCAAGTTTTACAGACAAAGAACTTCTAGAAGAAATCGAGAGGCTGCAAAAAAAAGGATCTCATTTCAGCAGTAGTGATGACTTGCTTGCGATCGAACAAGTGTCAGGTTCACCGCTTTCTTCAGGCAGAAGTAACACCTCGTCAAGGAGAAAAAGACGTCGGAACGGGGTAAAGGAAGTTGAAGTTTCTCCAAGTGTCGGTAGTCAACATGATCACATATTGCCAGAACAGTCAGTAAATACTTTAGATAAAGAAAATATCTTCTCTGGTCCTTTTAGTCACGCCAATCAGGTACAGACTGTGTGCTTTATAGTATTTACATTCTTTTGATTTTGTTAGGAAGTTTTTTATGGGACTGACTTTAACAATGATAATGTGTAGCCTACATGCTGTCGTCAAAGGCTTGACCCTTCAGGTGTGTACAAAAAACTAAATTTCCCTTGGTTCTCTCCGCACACTCGTCGTATATAAGAATTCATATCTGACTAAATCCGTTTGTGGTGTAGTGAATGCCTCTGATTCTAGAATCTGCATGTTTCAAGAGCTTGTTGAGTGCCTGCTCGACCTGAAATTTTCAATTCCAACCCAAACGGATGATAATGTAATCATATCGGCTGTGCATGAATCAAGTGGTAATTTCCTTGCTGACACTTCATGTTAAACTTAGTTGCTTATCTTCCTCCCACATCCTAATCACTACACTTTCACTTTGATCTATGACACAATGTAACATATTATCTTTCAAATAGATGTTTAAACCATAATCTTTTCGATGATTGGACTTTGCAGGGTACTCCTTTAGTTTAGGATGGGTGAAAAATTCAGAAGGAGAAGAGGAGTTAATGTACCGCGTGTCTTCGTTAGGGACGTTTGAGAGAGTAGCACCTGAATGGATGCGTGATGTGATGTTATTTAGTAAGAGCATGTGTACTGTCTTCTTCAATAGAGTGTCCGGCATTGTCAAGCTCGGATGACTGAAATGTGCCATGTTGTAAATTCATATGAGCTCGTGTGTTATTTTTAGTTGTTTTGTTTGCACGTTGTAAATTCTTAGAAGCTCGTGTGTTATTTTTACTTAATACTTGCATCATTGCGTGTGAGGTTTTCTGCAGGGTTCTTGATATGTTCCATTTAATGAAATAGAGTTATTGTCTAACTTTGTTACGTAAGATATTTAATATGGAGAAAATTTCAATTAGAGACTGCTATATATTTTGGTGCATCTTGAGTGACTAATTCTCATCACCCATTTAATTAGATCTTGTGGTACTGTGGAAGGGATTAAATCCACATCTTATACAAACAAGGGTATTTTATAAAAACAATTTTTTTTAATATCCACTTTTTCTAAATACTTACACACCACTTGATTTGACTTCAATATTCGGTTACAAATCACGTTCTACTTTAACTATGCTATATGCCAATACAAATATATATGTGTTATACTTAAAAAACTGTTTACCATAAACAAAAACACACAATACATATTCATTGTTACATAAATATTCATATGATTATGTATACAGAACATATTTTAAACCATAAATATTCTTTGTGCGAGCACAAGTTAAGCACACTAAAACGACACATAAGACCCACAAAAATGATTCAAGAACACACGCAAAAGTACACTTTTCAAATAAATGACATAGGTCGTGAGTCTTTTTTCGTGCGTCCTGTGTCCTTTTGGTATGCTTCATTGTGTTCTCCACTTTTTATATGGAGGAAAATGAAAGTGAATGGGAAGTATAAAAAGTGGTGAAGAAAGAAAAGGAAAAAAAAAATATTGTGAAAAATTTGTTAGTGTTATTCAGTTGTAAAAAGAAAGAGATGGAAGTGATGAAAAAAATGTTATTTGACAATTATGTCTTTAATCATGTATTTAAATTGAAGCTCATATTAAATTAAATAAGGGTCAATCTAGTCATACAAATATTTTAATATTGGGCTAATACTTGCAAAACGTACCATACTTGCCACAAATATTAGTTTCGAGTAGTGAACAAAAAAAAAAATCTTATGTCACCAAGATACTCGACTATTTTGTCCTCTTGTGTGCAAATTTTAACTTCCCTACCCGGTTTGTTCCATGTCATCCGGTCATGGCCATGTGGCTTTTTTTTTTTTTTTTTTTTTTTTTTTTTTTTTTTTTTTTTTTTTTTTTTTTTTTTTT
>LBNU01031234.1:0-10760 GCA_014162995.1 Artemisia annua | reverse complement strand
TTTAAAAATTACCCAACATATTACCCAAATATACCCACATCAGTGTTTTCCATGGGCCTCGTCTTCTTCACATGCGTTATTATCGTAAAAGGGTAACGAAAGGAGTAGTCTATGACTCACTGGGATTGTAAGTTTCAATCATGAGAAAGTTGTCATGGACTCCAGACAATCCAGGTCGAGATTCAGAAGCATTGGTCAACCGTGTAAGTTAACCGAACTCGTATATTATGGGAGTCCGTTTATTTAATTTTTTCGTTTTTTTTTGATTTACTAATATATTTTTATTCAGAATAGTAATAAGATGTGAGTTTATGGATTTCTTGATGATGAGTTGCCATCCCAATACTACAAGACCTAATGATAGGCATATAAGGACAATCAGAGTTTGGAGGTCGGAAGCTAGGATCTTTCTCTCCAAGATGTTTCGTCAGTTACCCTGTTGGAACAGCACCTAGCAAGGAGAGATGTTCAAACTGGCAACAAGGCACAGATTTATGTACATGGAATTGCTTATGAAAGGAAATGAAGGAATTTAAAGTCAAGTGCAAAAGTTTATGACCTTTCTTTATGGGTAATTACTTGTTTGATGATTGTCTTGATGGTGTTGATGGTGAGTTTGTTGTTTCTTTAGAAGTAATTGAGTTCATCAGTGATCAAGAGACTAGTATTTGGTTGTTCCTGTACGGTTTTAATGTACCTTTAAATTGATGTTGTATTTCATGTTTTGGATGTTCGTTTAAATGTTGTGCATTATGTAAGTTAAGTTATGATATGTCTTGTTGTTTGCATGTTGGTATAATGTTATGACATTAAATGTCATGTTTCAATACTGCATTTCTTAAAGTTCTACACACATAAACAAACCAAATATCTAATCAGTTATTTGATATGTCATTTTGTTGGTTGCAATGTTGGTATAATGTTATGACATTTAAATGTCTGTTCAATACTGCCATTTTAAGTTCATACACAACTAACAACCAAATATATATCAATCGGTTACAAGCATAGAAGATGGTGTTCATTTATACATAAATTGTTTGTGCAGTAGCACTTAAATTAATCCAACACAGATCATAGTGGCAATATGCTGCATATGTGGTTTTTGTTTACACCAACATTGAAGCCCTTCCAGTGGACAAAATGGGCTATAGTGGCTTCCAGGCTCACTATTTTACTATTTTACACAGAAGAATAGTGCGAATATGTCTGCACTATTTTAAGTTTGTTTACACTACAATAAGGCCGTCCATGGACAAAAACAGGGCAATAATTTAACATACACAATGATTCTAGTTAATTTTGAGTGTTGTAGGACTATTCGATGACAATTTCATTGTCTTTTGAAGAACCAGGTCCTGTTATGGGTGCAGACAACCTCTTTCGAAGAAGTCGTTGACTTCTGATTCTTGGTGGTGGAAGTTGTGCTGGTTGTCTTGGTCTTGCTGCTACAACTGGTTGTGAAGCATTTGATGGTATTCTTCCTGGTTCTTGCACTGGCTGGACTGGCTGGTCAATGGCTGATCTAGTATGTCTTGGTTGTTTCTTTGATCTTGTTTCAACAAGCTCACTTGTCCGATGTTTCTTTGCTCGGGTTTCAACAATGTTGGACATTTCAGCATTCCCACCTACTTGTGACTGTTGTGTGCCTGCATTCATTAACATTATGTCTTTCATTAACATTATATCTTAATCACAACTACTTTTACTACATATTTTACAACATTGTTTACCTGGTATGTTCTGAGCAATAGTGCGGTTGTTCCTCCTAGTGGCTGTTGTTGAAGCATGCAAGGGTTGCTCATCCTCAATAGTGTCAGAAGTACCACGATCCATTGCCAACCATGGGCCCATTCTTCCTACTCTTTCCGCTGGAATTAATCTACCAGATCTGGTTTTCCAGCCCTCATCTTCAAATGACCCCTATTTGAACTACCACCCCTCTTATTCCTAGTACCCAAAAAAAGACCCTTTGATTTTTCTTTATGTACTGGAGGAATAGGTTCGTTGGTACACCCTTTTTTGTTATGGCCAGTTTGTCCACAGTTATGACATGTCATGGAAACTCCAGCTCTACTTATCTTAGTGTTCGACTTTGTTTCATGACTTGCCCTTACCCTCTTCTTTCTAGGCCTACCCGGCATTTTCTTAGGCAAGGGACCCAAAATCCTAGATAGGTTGCTACAATCAGGCCAAAAGTCAATGCCATCAACCGGTTTCATATACTGACTATATGCTAGCAAATACGTATCTTTCCTAAAACACTCCGGAACATATTCTTTAGCAAACCTATTCAATTTGAAAATACATGCTATAGCATGGGCACAGGGCAAACCTGATAGTTGCCACATTCGACAAGAGCAAGTTCTTTTTGGTTCGTCAACACGGAATGAATAAGATCCCTTCCTCACTTCAAATAGGTTGCCACCGCAAGACACCACATGCCAGAATCTACAAAGTAATTACAAAAATTTACAGTAGCTGAAGTTATTAAGTAAATAACAATTAGTATATATATACAAGTTTTTTACCTTTGTTGATCCTTTGATGCTTCCAATACTTTTTGAATGTTTGGGCAAATATCTCCAGTCCACTTTTCCGACAATGCTCTCATTGTATTCATCCTTTCCATAACCAGAACTCGCATTGATTCCAACATAGTGATTAATGGTTTGTGCCTGATGTTAAGCAAAACTGCATTGAAGCATTCGCTAAACCCATTCTCCACTGCTTCACAGCAAACTCCAACATTGAAAAATGCCCGAGACCATGTCTTTGGATCTTTGTTAACGAGAAATTCATGTGCCTTTGGATTCGCTCTCTTGATTTTCTCCATTACCTTGTTATGCCATGCTGGGTAAGATGCTTTGCAAGCACCCCAGAAAAGTAACCTGAATTCTTCGCCAGCAAACTTTTTTCTAAAACCTTCATATATGTGACGAGCACATTGCCGGTGCTCTGCAAGTGGCATAAGTTCCTTCACAGCTTCAATCAAGCCCTTTGACAAAAGTTATAACAAGTAAATTAAATGTATAATGATGTATTATGTATATAATAAAATAAACAACAATGATAGTCTTTTACCTTATGCTGGTCAGACATAAGAGTAAGCCCATGTCCATTGTTAATATCCAAGTCATCGCCTAGTAACTTTAGAAACCAACTCCTCGGTTGTTCCTCCTAGTGGCTGTTGTTGAAGCATGCAAGGGTTGCTCATCCTCAATAGTGTCAGAAGTACCACCATCCATTGCCAACCATGGGCCCATTCTTCCTACTCTTTCCGCTGGAATTAATCTACCAGATCTGGCATTGATTCCAGAACCAGAACTCGCATTGATTCCAACATAGTGATTAATGGTTTGTGCCTGATGTTAAGCAAAACTGCATTGAAGCATTCGCTAAACCCATTCTCCACTGCTTCACAGCAAACTCCAACATTGAAAAATGCCCGAGACCATGTCTTTGGATCTTTGTTAACGAGAAATTCATGTGCCTTTGGATTCGTTCTCTTGATTTTCTCCATTACCTTGTTATGCCATGCTGGGTAAGATGCTTTGCAAGCACCCCAGAAAAGGAGCCTGAATTCTTCGCCAGCAAACTTTTTTCTAAAACCTTCGTATATGTGACGAGCACATTGCCGGTGCTCTGCAAGTGGCATAACTTCCTTCACAGCTTCAATCAAGTCCTTTGACAAAAGTTATAACAAGTAAATTAAATGTATAATGATGTATTATGTATATAATAAAATAAACAACAATGATAGTCTTTTACCTTATGCTGGTCAGACATAAGAGTAAGCCCATGTCCATTGTTAATATCCAAGTCATCGCCTAGTAACTTTAGAAACCAACTCTAGTTGTCCTTGTTTTCAACTGTTACAACAGCCCATGCCACCGGAAATACGTGGTTATTCCCGTCTCTACCAACGGCTGTCAAAATCTCTCCACAGTTTGGTTTTTTTAAGAAACAACCGTCTAATGCAATTATTCTACGACACCCTATCTTCCACCCTTCTTTTAAACCATTGAAACACACGTAAAATCTGTCAAAGTATGTCTTTTCATCAGGGTTCACAGTCACACCCACTTTAACCGTACTTCCTTCATTAGAATCATGTATTGCCTGAGCATAAGATCTAAGCATACTATAATGATCCTGGATAGTGGCATCTAATTCTTTAAGGGCATAAATCTTAGCATTTCTACATTGAGTACGACTAACATGGCATCTATATTTCTTGTATACCAGCTCAATTATGTTGTTTATGCTTATATTAGGATTCATCCTAATCTTATCACCAAAATGCCTGCCTATCCATTTGTAATTAACCAACTTGCCATAATGAAAATTTCTTGCACAAGTGTGTGTATCCCTTAACGATATCACCTGAAATGTTGCTTCACCTTTCAACATCCTCCCGTAACACCTCCAAGCGCACTCTGAGTTGCCTGCTGTCTCAGATGGGTATTTGTTGTAATTCCGTTGTTTGCCTTTACTTGGATCCCTTAGTTTCTCCTTGCGTTGGCCACATTTTGCTATAATATCTTTTCTTGTGCTCCGCTCAAACCATATAGAGAAGCCATTCGCCAACGCATACTGAGTGCAGCAATCTTTAAAAGCATCCACGTTCGCATACTTCTCCCCNTACATCCTTTCCATAACCAGAACTCGCATTGATTCCAACATAGTGATTAATGGTTTGTGCCTGATGTTAAGCAAAACTGCATTGAAGCATTCGCTAAACCCATTCTCCACTGCTTCACAGCAAACTCCAACATTGAAAAATGCCCGAGACCATGTCTTTGGATCTTTGTTAACGAGAAATTCATGTGCCTTTGGATTCGCTCTCTTGATTTTCTCCATTACCTTGTTATGCCATGCTGGGTAAGATGCTTTGCAAGCACCCCAGAAAAGGAGCCTGAATTCTTCGCCAGCAAACTGTTTTCTAAAACCTTCGTATATGTGACGAGCACATTGCCGGTGCTCTGCAAGTGGCATAACTTCCTTCACAGCTTCAATCAAGCCCTTTGACAAAAGTTATAACAAGTAAATTAAATGTATAATGATGTATTATGTATATAATAAAATAAACAACAATGATAGTCTTTTACCTTATGCTGGTCAGACATAAGAGTAAGCCCATGTCCATTGTTAATATCCAAGTCATCGCCTAGTAACTTTAGAAACCAACTCCAGTTGTCCTTGTTTTCAACTGTTACAACAGCCCATGCCACCGGAAATACGTGGTTATTCCCGTCTCTACCAACGGCTGTCAAAATCTCTCCACAGTTTGGTTTTTTTAAGAAACAACCGTCTAATGCAATTATTCTACGACACCCTATCTTCCACCCTTCTTTTAAACCATTGAAACACACGTAAAATCTGTCAAAGTATGTCTTTTCATCAGGGTTCACAGTCACACCCACTTTAACCGTACTTCCTTCATTAGAATCATGTATTGCCTGAGCATAAGATCTAAGCATACTATAATGATCCTGGATAGTGGCATCTAATTCTTTAAGGGCATAAATCTTAGCATTTCTACATTGAGTACGACTAACATGGCATCTATATTTCTTGTATACCAGCTCAATTATGTTGTTTATGCTTATATTAGGATTCATCCTAATCTTATCACCAAAATGCCTGCCTATCCATTTGTAATTAACCAACTTGCCATAATGAAAATTTCTTGCACAAGTGTGTGTATCCCTTAACGATATCACCTGAAATGTTGCTTCACCTTTCAACATCCTCCCATAACACCTCCAAGCGCACTCTGAGTTGCCTGCTGTCTCAGATGGGTATTTGTTGTAATTCCGTTGTTTGCCTTTACTTGGATCCCTTAGTTTCTCCTTGCGTTGGCCACATTTTGCTATAATATCTTTTCTTGTGCTCCGCTCAAACCATATAGAGAAGCCATTCGCCAACGCATACTGAGTGCAGCAATCTTTAAAAGCATCCACGTTCGCATACTTCTCCCCAAGCTGTAAATGAAAATATAATAGCATGAAGTTTATGCTGTGATGTTACAAAAATAATGAAATTCATAAAAAAGTAAAATAAACATACTATTTTTACCTTTGGTTTCTTCAATCTCCAATGTGTATCCTCATCATGAACAGGAAACTTGTCATTATCTTTTGATTTAAAATCAACAGAAAACGGGTCACATATGCCTCCCCCTTTACCCTTTATCTGGTTCAATAAACTTTCCATGTACCTTTCATGGTCTCTAACTAAGGAGGCTAAACCAGGAGAGGTAAACGAGTCAATAACTTCAGGTTGGTCATCAAGTCGTTCTTCTTCTTGTTGTTCTTCTTGTTGGTCTTCAGTTAATGGTTGTTTGCGTTCAGATATCCGCTTCCTCAATTGAATCACCTCATCATCACAATCACTAAGATAATCGTAGGACTTGTCAGACTCATGACCAGATTCATAAGACTCGTACTCAGAAGACTCGATGTGGCCCTTGTCCATGTTTGGTTCCGTATCACTATCGGATGCCACTGGGTTTGTGTTCTCTCTTATGGTTATACCACTAGGCCTACGGACCAGGTCTGTTTTCTTGGAAGATGGCTTTTGTTTTTGTGTCATTATACCCTTTCCTTTATCTAGTTTTTTTTGTCGAGAAAAGACAAGTTCATCAATATCCATATTTCTATCATCAATAATCTCATCATCCTCAGCATTCAAAGGATTGTTGTCAACAACCGCATCAACAACATGATCACTAGGAGGCCTATTCTCAACATCAACTAGTTGGTCACTAGCAGCTACATCATTCTCGGCATCATGATCACTAGGAGGCCTATTCTCAACATCAACTAGTTGGTCACTAGCAGCTACATCATTCTCGGCATCCTTTTCAGGCGACTTATACACCTCATCTTCATTGAGGAATGGGTAATCATATGTAAACTCATCATCCTGATTCCAAACTCTAGTGAATGTAACTAAACCCTGAAAATCTTTTCTTAGCGGTCTTTCTTTTTGAGGCGGGGGGGACCTTAAGTAAGGTGATTGTGCCTCTTCTTCAGCCCAAGCTACAAGTTCATCAACAGACATATTACTAGCATCCTTTTTCCACTGATCATGTTGTCTTTTTTTAGATGTACATTCAGAGTCCGAACTATCTAGACACAAGTTATGGTGGTAATAAGGTGCTAAGTTTTGTGGTGTATGAGCAACAAACAACTCAACTAACTTATGCTTCTTAGCTAGGTCATACAAAGCATGGACATCGGCATCCCTTTCAACTATTTTTAACCCTCCACTATCGATGTCCAACTCAGGTATGCAAAAGTATACAGCCCAAATGTTATTTCGTATCTTAGCAAGTAACAAATCTAAGAGTGGACTAAACATGATCCTACTAGTAGATGATGCCTCCATTATTAACTCCCTACCATACTCATACCTCAACGGGTCAAACATAAACACACCATTAAAGTGTATCTTGAATACCACATCCAGTGGTATCTCCATCAGGACCTGTATAAACGAAATTAATTAAAAAAAAAAAACCCTAATTCAACAGAAAACCCTAAAAAACTAATTTTATTCATATATTAATACAATTTGGGTAAAAAAACAATAAATAATAAATGGAATATACCTTATGTCTTCACAATTTTAGGAAACCGACAATCAAGTTGTTGTATTTAATATGAAATCTGAATTAGGGTTTCAGATATGATTTGGGGCTTTTGATAGTGATGTATCTTATCTCAATTGTGTGGTCCTAATAAAGGATATACGCTGTACTTGTTTATGAATATCGGGTACAAAAGTAGATGATAAAGTTTGGCTGAGGAGGGCGTGTGGTAGGGAAGAGAGAGGCATGTGTTGTTTATGTGATGTGGAAGGGAAAAAAAAATGAAAAAAAATTATTACTGGTAACCGGGTTTGGAAGTCAAAATATGCACACAAGAGGACAAAATAGTCGAGTATATTTGTGACATAAGATTTTTTTTTTTTCACTACTCGAAACTAATATTTGTGGCAAGTATGGTACGTTTTGCAAGTATTAGCCCTAATTTATTTGTCATCTCTGCCAAAAGGGTTGCATACAAAACTTTTGAGCTTTAAATTGTTCGTTGTTAGTTGTTCAACTTACATTAGAAAAGAAACAAACACTATATATTGTGCAAATGTATATGGCGGATGAACAAAACGTATTATTAGTCTTCTTCGTTATTCATTTTCATTTTGTTTTCGTATATAGTATAATATATATGTTAGATTACGATACAGTATGGCCTAAGCCTAAATGTGGTCTTCTTCGTTAACTATTCCTTAAGCTATTTCAAAACGGTCAAGGTACCAGTCCCTATAATATTTTGGCTGTTATTTGGACCTACCTTCATCTAGACATGTTTGAACATACATCGGTATATAAATGTGTTATCAAGTATAGTTTTGTGAATTATCAATGGTGTTTCACTTTTTGATAACGATCCAGTTTATAGCCCTCTTTGTACTAGTATTTATCTACTAAAATTATGCTTACAACATAGGTATGAATATTACTTTCACACGTATTCCATTTGCTGCATGTATATGCATGGCACAACATTTGTTTATACCCCTCTCTGTACTATATATTTCTCAATGAAAGTTTATCCAACCTGGGGATCGAAAAAGCTTTTTCCCATTTCCTTGATTTCCTTTTTAAGTAACTGCACGTGTATCATCAATTGTTTTTTATAAGACTCATATATGACATTCCAGAATTTGAAAACTGTGCCCATATAAAATTACATAAATATCTTATTTGTATAGACAATGCTATATACGAGGTCTAACAATATTGATTATTCAATAAAGAACTGCGCAAAGGGTTGATTTTAAGTAATGTTTACTAGTCATAATAAGTCATAACTCGTAGCTCATAATCATGTCAATGTTCAACTCCAGTAAAAGGCGGCTTCAAATACGCGGTACAACTAATATAATGGCAACTGTGACTACTATTATATATATATAACAAAAAGGGGGCGCACCCCAAAACACAATTGCCATACACTGTAGCACTACAGTGACTAACGGGCGTTAGTTACTGTAGCGCTACAGTACTAACGGTCGTTAGTTATTAACTAACGGCCGTTATCTTTAACTTTTTTTTTTAAAATTCGTGCGAAATTAGTCCTTCATCTCAGAGGTCCATTGCAAAATTAGTCCTCTAATAATTTACATGATTTGTCCTTCATGTTATACATCCATTGCAATGTCAGTCCTTGACTAACGGTCGTTAGCTACTAACTAATGACCGTTATCTTTAACATTTTTTTTAAATCCGTACGTAATTGGTCCTTCATCTCAGAGGTCCGTTGCAAAATTACTCCTCTAATAATTTACATGATTGGTCCTTCATGTTATACATCTATTGCAAAGTCAGTCCTTGGTCAATAACTTGACGTTAAGTAGCTAACGACCGTTAACTTTAACAATTAAAAAAAAAAAAAAAAACCGATACGAACTTGGTCCTTCATCTCAGAAGCCCGCAGCAACGCGCGGCTTATATTCTAGTATATATACATACACGTTGTCGTCTTATTTATAACCAGCATCTGGTCCCTACATTCTAAACTACAAGTGATGTGTACATAATCCTATTTACATCGACCACTTAAAAGTTAAGAATGGGAATAGTATACATACTCTAAAATTTGTGCATAATACTCCTTTTACAAGTATAAAGATGCATACAGATAAATACAGTAAAACCTCTATAAATTAATAGTGTTGGGACCGGGATATTTTATTAATTTAGCGAGATATTATTATATCGATAAATTAATAATTTATTAATTTAAAGACATTTTACATATGACCTTTAAATTTTCAAGTGTAATATACTAGATACAATTTATACTCGTTAAAGATGAAAAATAAATTTGAAAAACAAGTTCCAACTAAAATTAACACTTTATGAAAATAAAATTAACACTTTTTGTTGTAATTCGAGATGACAACACACCAACACTTTAGTGCAATAAGGATATTTTGAGATAAACTCAATATAGATTTGAAGTTAAATGAAAAAATAACAAGTTATAATGAATTCATTTTTTACTAAACAATCTTAGGATTTTGAAGTTGTCTCTCACACACACGCATATATAAATATATATGAAATTTTTAGTAATTATTAATTTATAGTTTCGTTGGGACTAATATATATACACTAGGGTTTCAAAAAAATTATTATCTTATTATTTTATCGATTGGGGTCCAAATTTGTACTGGTCCCAAGTTGGGACCGGACAAATTATTAATTTTATCGAGGTTATTAATTTATCGAGTATTAATTTATAGAGGTTTTACTGTAATTAGTGAATGTATAAGGTCATGTTTATGTTAACTAAAACGAGCGGTGAGCGTTGAAATTTTTAATGCTTGTTTGGCAATTATCAAGTAGCTTTATTTATTCTCTGAATGCTTCTTTTTCAGCGCTTTATGAAGTAACATTTAAAAGCGTTAAACATTTATAAGCTGTCTTAGTTACACATATAGCTACACTACAAAATGTTTTCATAATAAAAAAAATAAAATAAACTAAAATAAATAAAAAAAGTTATTGCTCACAACTACTAACAATTACTACTATTTTTGTTGAAGTATAACCTTACTACACACTATTGAAGAGCTTGTAAATTGCCATATTATACTATATATTAAATCACAAGGTCTGCGACGTCGTATTGCTATGTGGGTTTCCCGCCAAAAATGTTGGCCCATTCTTGGCCTGATTTTCC
>LBNU01031233.1:47997-75455 GCA_014162995.1 Artemisia annua | reverse complement strand
CAAGTAACCATGCATCCGGAGGGGAGACCTCGGGATACCAAGTATAATATGAGGGGATACCTCCAAGGGTTGGAGTAGCTAGCTCCCAAGATGTGAGGGGTTGCAATGCACGCAAGCCCGGTCACCAAGTAAATATATAATGTAGTCCAAGTCATAATCATAATGGCCGTAGCCCAAGCAAGTATCAAGTCAAGACAAATCTAGGATGCATCCATACGCCCCTGTAAATAAGTCATAATCATAGCAGTAGTCGATAATCAAGTAGGGACGGTGGGGGACATCTCTCCAGCCCCACTAGAGTACATAACATTGGTGCATCAATGCTATGGTTGTGGCTACTTCACAACAAGTAGTACCAAGTATAACAAGTGGTGGCTCGTAGTCTCAAACTGTAGGTCAAAGGTCAAGTTAAATATCAAGTGTACAAGTACAAGGTTCATATCAAGTTTATGTCAATTGTTCTTTTAAAATAAATCTTTTAATGATGGTTCTCATGAAATAAAGGTTTTCAATGAGGTAGTCCTTAAAATAAATGTTCATAAAATTAGTGGAACTTCATATAAAAGTGGTGTTACATAATGTTTATAACCCTCATTTAAAAATAGTTTTTCCTCAAAACATTTTCATAATATAATTACTAAAAGTTTTCACATCCGGTTATAATATTAAAAGCACTTTCAAAATATAAAGGGTTATATCAAGTTCAAGTCAAGGTTTGAATCAGGTATCATAGTATAGGTTTTCAAGTCAAGGTATAAGTCAAAGATCGAAGTAAGTGATTTTAACATAGGGTTCAAATCAAGGTTCAATTCAATATTATCATACCAAGTTTATTATATCAAGTGTATCATGACAAGGTTATTTCAAGGTTCAAGAATCATAGTGTAAGTTTCAAGCAAGGTTCGGTTTTAAAAGGATCATAGCAAGGTTCAATAATCAAGGGAACATAGCACGGTTCAATAATCAAGGAAATATAACAAGGTTCAATAATCAAGGGAACATAACAAGGTTCAAGATATCAAAGGAATAGGAAAGACAAGAGTGCATGAGAAACTTGTAGATAGGTTAGAATATTTGTACCTTAACGCATATGAAAAGAAAGCAAACGAATGAATGAACATAAGGAAACAACGTCGCGCCTCTTCAAATGATCTACACGAAATAGGGATCACTTAACACTTATATGTTTATTTCATAAGTTATAAATGGTCTTTAATGATTTATACTTATAGTTATATTCATAAGTCATTTTAGGTTTATTTTACAAATCTGGGTCAGTTTCTTATGAATTTTAAGACACATCAAATGAACTCCAGAGACTCTCCCAGTTTTTCCTGAGGTTCCCACATAAGTTAAGTAGTTACTCAAATTTTTTCATATTTTATTAATAAGTGTAAGTACCCTTTAAAAATTCACCTTTCCAGACCTACCCAGAAAAATAACTGCACGAACACCTAGAAATTTTGCCTTTGGTTAGCCCATTTATACTCTTCATAAAAATCTATGAAAATTCCAGTAAGTCACACATATCCTATATATAACCTCTGTAAAAGTAGAGATCTTAAATCTTTACGTTTTGAAAATGAAAAATCAAAAACGCCTACTGATTTCCAGGCATCCGAAATACAGTTTTGACACTTAATCTTGGAAAAATCAAAAAGCTTACCTCTGGACCTCCAATCACCATGAAATTTATATTTCCAGAAAGTAGACAAGTAGTACTTATGTTTAGACTCAAGAACCACCCAAAAACACATTCTTATCATTAACTTATGACTCTTGCAACCCGACTCAATTTCTGGACAGCATGCAAGTGAGACAGAAACAACCCTAACCTAAACCCTTGATAACGTTCAAAGTTAACATGTTTTTAGAAGCGTTAATAGTGTTTTTATGCATGTTATTTGGTTACTTTTATATGCTTTTGCAACTAAATCGTATCAAAGTATGTTTTTGTAGCATATGTAGCCAAATGAAGGAAAAATGAGGAAAAAGTGAAGAAAATGGAGCACATGCGATTACATGAAGATTCCCAAGTTCAAAGTCCAATTTGTGAAGGAATTCATGAGGAGAAACCGAAGTTTGGTCATTTCTAAGTTCCAAGTTCAGAGTTAACTAAGTGTGGATAGTACATGAAGAAATACACAACAAAGAATAAAGACCAAAATCACTCAGAGTTCACCAACCGATCGGTTGGAGTTCAGCCGGATCGGTTGGTGGTAATTACCACCTCCAACACATAGAAATATTGATTGATTTGAAAGAAGACTTATCTTTAATTAAACATCAAGGTTTCAAGGGTGAAAAACCCTTAAAAATACTGTAGAATACGAGCTAGGGTTTTTCCCAAAATTTGCACACTAAAGAATGAAAATTAGAAAAGTATATATAGATTTTACAAGCTGACGGCGTCACGTTCTAGTGCGTGATGCCGTCACCTCGCCGCCAAACTTATATTCGGATTACTCATATTTACTTCTGACGCCGTCCCTCTTTAACCTTCTCTGGGCCATCTCCCTTTGTCACAAAACGTGACGGCCTACATCCAAATACACGTGACGCCATCACCCTTTAAAACTTCAAATATTTCTGGGGCGTCTGGTGTAAAAATCATCCTTTGTTTGTCAAAGCGTGACGCCATCACACTCTAAAGCGTGACGCCATCAGGTACTATTTCCAGCATATTTTGAGACTTTGTCGTTTTCTTCACTTTTGTGCTCCAAAAACGTCCAAAATGCTTCCTTTTCCAGAATTCCTCTTCAAAGTACCTAAAATGACAAAAGGAACGATTTAGGGCAATATTTGATCAAATAATTACGGATTAGGGATTAAATGACCCCCTAAAAGCGGTACACTTTTCGCTTCATCACTCCCACCATCAACATATTAGACGCATGACCTGCCGAGCCAAGGAACATGAGAAAAATAACGGGAAGTGGATTCCACTGCTTCGTTGCATAAAGGACAAAGGATCGAGGGAATATCCAAACCACGAGAGGAGAGATTCAACCTAGTTGGCAATCTATCCAAGCAAATCCTACAAGCTAGAACAATCACCTTGATAGGAATCAAGTTTACCTACCTAGTGGGAGTATCCGACTTAGGCAAAAGAACATCATCAATAAGGCAACGAACCGATCTAATTGAGAACTCACCCGAGCCATCAAGAGACCAAAACCAATGATCAACATATTAGGAAGAGAAAAATATGAAATCATAGAGCATAAACCATTATATTGCTCCTCTTCTAAGCCTCCCCTTGGAGAACGACGAAAAGTATCAAAAGAAGAATGTCTTAGTTTTTTTTTTACTGAAATATTCTTACTCGACTCTAAAACAAAAAGTCTTGGAAATAGATATTTTAAAGAAACCTCTCCAAGCCAAATATCTACCCAAAAAAGAGTATTTTTGCCATTTCCTACCTTTCTCCTGATAAAAGATAAAAGGTCAAAACCTTTACGATTAAGAGAGTTGAAATCATGAACCAAGTCTGTCCAAGGAGATATTCTATTCAGAGGAGAATGGTTATCAATAACTCCTCTATACCATAAAGAAGAATCTTGTGTGATAAAACGCCAAACCCATTTGAATAGAAGGCCACAATTTATAGCATAAAAGTTGGAAACACCGAGACCTCAATTTTTCTTTAAAGCTAAAATTTTTTCCCCATCCAACCCGCAATTTTCTTCTCAGATGAATATACTCCATTGAAAAATTTTCTTCTAATAGATTCCATATGGTTTAGAATTCCAGCAAGAGCCTTGTATAGGGACATGTGACAAAGAGGATGTAAAACCCTAAAATCCGTTATAAATTTTGAACTTTCAAATACGAAATTAACCTAAATGAACTATACATTATGAATGAAAACTACAAGATATGAACCATAAACAAAGTTTAATAAAACAAAATCGACACAACTCTTATATATTTTGTATATCACACGTTTAGTAGATCTGTTTAAGGTCCGATCCTTATTAAAAACTTGTACCCGACATCACTAAATAATTGGTCTCATAAAACTTGAAGTTGTGAAATGATTTAGTCCAGCCCACATCCCTAATACTCGGCCCACTTCCAGATTAATATCCCCATTCGATTTTTCCCTATAGCACCATATATCATTTTTTTTCACAACCAAAACCCTAAAACTAATGTATAAAGCAACCTCCATTTTATCCTCTCAAGAAATCATGGTACGAAGGTGATCTTGAGACCAGGAGATGATCATGTTCGTGGGTGAGAAAAGGGTACTGGTTCGTGGTGTTCTAATACTATGGAGTTTTGGTGTTCGGTTGGAAGGTTTTAAGCCTTTGGTTCTTGTGTGATTCGATCAAATTATATCCAAGGTTTTCACTCGTCCTTTTTGTGTTTCTATTAATCTAATAACTACATGAAAACAAGAAGATATAATGCTATATAAATCGTAAATCAGACTATTGTATTAGTATATGTTTCATCAATGAGAGATCAAGGCATATCACATGAAATCCTAAACAAATATGCCTTGTGAAATTGTTTTGTGTCGCGATTAGGTGGGCTGTTGTGATGTTCTTATTACAGCCCCTATGTCGACTAATATCACTACATAAACAATCCCTAAGAATCAGTATTTTATGATTATTAATGTGGTGCTTAAATGAAAACCCTAGGCAATGAATATAATGTGAAATCTATAATTTTATGTAAAGGGTCTTTGTTGGTTTTGGCTCGTGTAATCCTTGTAGTGTTTTGTGAATATTTTATGTGTTGAATTAAGGGTCTAATCTGATGTTAATATGATAATTAAAACATGTCTTGTGAAATTTAAAAGTCTCGTGTGCGTTTGTATAAGTAAAACATGTTAAATGATGGCTTAATAATAAAATTTGTAAAAATTCAAGTGGACTCTTAAGACATATGGGCTTCTGTGAGAATTTTTATGATTTTTAGTTTGGGCTTCTGATATGTTTTTAAAATTCATTTATCGGGCTTAATTTTGTTATAAAACCAGTTAATGTGTATGCATGTGTTACATATAAGTATTAAATGTGTCATTTTGGTGGTTGGTGCCCTAATACATGTACTTATGTCGGGTGTGTCTTTGAATGTCATGTTAACTAAATTGTGTGTATGTTTAACCTAACTTGATAATCTCGAACCCTAAACCTAATTTAACTAAATTGGAAAGTCGTGTTAAACTTACTAAATTTGGAAAGTTACTAATTCGGGAAAGATACTAATTATGGAAAGTTACTTAACTTGGAAAGTTACTTAACTTGGAAAGTTACTTAAAGTGGAAAGCCGACTAAAACAAGTAATGTGATTTAAAATAAGTTATTAATAATAAGCCGATCATTAATTTGTGTAGATTCGCTGAACAAGGAGTGACTTCCTATTCTTATGTTATGATGTGGTTTTGTTGGCGGTTTAAGGTACATATATTCTACCAATTTTCAGTAAGGGTGTTCTCTCTCTCTCTATCTCTCTCTCATGACTTTTAAATCTTTGACTTTGACTCACTTTTTTTGATATGCTTCGTTGATAAGATCCTTTGTTATGTTTCGTTGATATGATCCTTTGTTATGCTTTGTTGATATGATCCTTTGTTATGATTCGTTTGATGTGATCCTATGATGTGATCCTTTGATATAATTCATTGATATGCTTCATTGACATGATCTTTGATATATGCTATGATATGATATGTTTCGTTTCGTTCTTATGCCCGAGTTTATTAGCCAGTCATGGGGAGTCCATGGCCATTTTGTGGAGGCGAGTTTTTGTCCACTGCGTCCCCCTTCATTTTGATATGATATGAGAGCTCTTGGCCATTTTGATGTATGTGTATACCTGTCGTGTGAGCAGGGTGCATATATGATTTTGTTTTGCGGGGGCATATGGATGCATCCTAGTATTTTTTTCGTTATGATATGGTATGATATGGTTTCAGCATGTGATGGGTGGTACATACCTTGTACGCTCACACATTTGGTACATGCAGCTAGCTACGCCATGGACAAATTTTGGATATGATGGATATGTGATTATGTGATTCGAGATCTATCGAGTACCTCGGTAGCTCGGCTCGTGGCTTCCTTATGTTTATATGTGTTTATTCAAGTACCTTGTTTAGACAAATCCTTTGTTGATACGTGATCTTTATTTCCCTTATGATTTGATTATGCTTGATATATCTATGATGCTTCATTTCATTTGACTTATGATACATTATGTTGATTCTTATGATCCTTCATATTTCGTTGATTACTACTATTCGATTCTTCATGTTTTTCAATTTGTTGACTTATGATATTTGTTCAGTTGTTCGTTGATCTCTTATTCATTTGACAGATGACATTCATTTCAGCAGGAACTTATGTGTTCTTTTCTTTTACTATTATACGTTTCGATTATTCATTTTGTTATATATCTGTTCACTGGGCTTTTTAAGCTCAGCCGTATTTCTTTTCCTGTGGCAGGTTTTAGGTTGGAAACTAGGTTTGGGTGAAGAGTGTATAGGAGCGTTAGTGGATTACACCGATGTTTAGAAGCCCATCTGGATTAGACTTGGATTTGGATTCGATTAGATTTTTGTTTCGGTTTGTATTTCATCTTGTATAGAGTTAGCATTTCTTTAGTACCCTTAGAATATCTTTGTAACTTTATGTTTATAAGCCTTCCGCTTGCGTTTGTATATTCTGATTTCGCACCATAATGTGACATTTTGACCCTTGTCGGGTTGGGGTGTTACAGAGGAGTAGCAGTAAGAACCGATTTGAGTAACGTAAGACGACCTCCAATTGAAACAATTTTTAAGCTTCGAGTTTGAAAGTCGAGAAGAAATTTTATCAATGACTTCATTCCATAAATTAAGTCTTGACATAGCGGCTCCAACTTTTACGCCAAGATAGTTGAACGGAGGAGAGAATGTGGAATAACCAACGATAGAAGCTGCAGTGATAACGTCTTCGTTACGAACACCAATCCCCACCAACTTACATTTATGAATGTTAATTTTAAGACCATAAGCCAAAAAGAAACATTTCAAAACACGCACAATGGTACTGATGATAGAAATGTCCCATTTACCAACAAAAACCGCATCGTCAGCATAGAACAAGTGGGAGATCATAAGAGAGTTGTTGATGGAGATACCTTTGAATAAACCAGCTTCCAACACTCTTTGGAAAAAAATGCAAACTTTCCATTACCAAAATGAAGAGAAACATGGAGAGAGGATCACCTTGTTTTAGACCTTTATAAAATTGGAATTCCGAAGTAGGGCTACCATTTATAAGGATCGATCCCTTGGCAGAGTTAAGACAAGTAGAGATCCAAGTACGCCACTTATCACCAAAACAAATGAATTGAGAACATCATAAAAGCCTTTTCAAAATCGACCTTGAAAATCATTGCGTTTACCTTCTTAAGTTTACACGAAGCAAGGAGCTCATTAAGAACAAAAGGACCATCAAGAATTTGACGATTAGAGACAAAGGCCAATTGAACATCGCTAATGAGGTCTGGCATAACTAAACACAAACGGTTGGCCAGAATCTTTGCTACAAGTTTGTATATGCTTCTGATGAAACTTCTTGGACGAAAATCTTTGATAACTTTTGCATCATGAATCTTGGGAATCAAAGCAATAAAAGTAGAGTTGCGGCCTGGGGGAAAATTACCAAAAGCAAAATCTCAAAGACTGCTGCAACTATGCTTGGGGGAAACTTACCAGGGACTTGTTTGTGCCACAATCCCAAACCACGTTTTTTTTATCATAGGAAATAGAACGATCCAACTCCTTAACTTGCTCTAAGTTTAACCGATTGGAGAACTAGAAATCAATATCACATGAGGAGAAGTAGGATTCGAGAATAAGTTGGTAAAGTGATTATAAAATTCATATTTAACCTTGTTTGGGTCTGCAATCCAATCACCATCAAGAAGAATCCCGCGAATGGCGAATTTAGATCTTTTACTATTAAGAATCCCATGGAAACATTTGGAGTTTTCATCGCCCTCATGGACCAACGAACTTTAGCTTTTTGAGATAATTCCAAAACATCAATGGAATTAATGTCATTAAGTTCTTTCATTAACAAGGCTCGTTGGTTAACAACTTCTTCATTTCCTCCACCTAGATCAATGAGTTTATCCATCTCAGTAAGTTTATATTTGATGGAAGATTTAGCTTCATTAATTTTCTTCTTATTCTGCTTAACCCAAGACTTGATTGAAGTGTGTTTGTTTTTTCTTATATAGCACGGGCTGAGATGTGGGATTTCATGCACATCCTATGTACTTAAACGCTTTTTTGGGGTAATACATTTACCGGGACAACCCTTTACCAAAAAAAAGAGTAGTAACACTATTACCCTTTTATACAATAGCGAAGCAAACTTCTGCGTTTAATGTCCAATCAGTGCGTTTTGGCCTTTCAAAAATAGTGTTGTTTAAGGCTTCATTTGGTCGATTTAAGACCTGAATTGGACAAAATGAAGCCGTTTTGGGTTAACCATTTAAGGATGCCATATAGTTGTGAGAAATACTGATTTATGTGATACTTCCTTCATTATATTTCTCGTATATGCATGACCATTATTCTATGTCGCCAAATACTTTAAATCGCATTCATAATTGTCATATTATTATTACATCAAATTATGAAAGGCAAAAGAAAATTAGCTGACGTAAATAAGAATGAATTACTAAATGCACTCGTAAGGAAAAACTTAAATGTTGAAACCGGATACATGAATCTGATAGATTACAAAGTACGAAAGAAGTTGCTAGCTCACAGTCTGTTGGGTCACTAAATTCCCAAACTCCCTTAAACTAGGATTTGAACATAAAATAACCTAAGTGTTTGATATCCATAAACATAATCAAGTCACTGAATGAACAGTCATTCAGTGAGTCAAGATGCTCAGGACGAACCTAATAAGAAAGGTTCTCCATTCAGTGAGGCGAACTCTCAGTGAGTGGCACCTAAGCCAAATAAGAAGGTAATGGATTTAGTGAGTGATGACATTAACTCACTGAATCCTAAGTTTCTCCTCACTGAAGCAACAAATGGTTTATGACTTAAGATAAAGACATGAAGCCTGAAGAATGGGCGGGACAAGACGGGAAACGTTTGAAGTTGCAAAGAGTGTCAGTATCCTCCTAGAGTCAAACTTTCCCTGAATGGCTAAGGTTCATGATGGTGTCATATCTGAACCTCAGAAAGCACAATTGTCGTACAACCAAAATAGACTTATGTAACAGAGACGAAATACGTAAGTATTTTGTCTCAACTAGGCTTATGTCATCTTTGTCTTTATCATAACGGTTGTAATATACTTGTGTATAAATAGTAGTCATAAGGAAGAGTAAAGGTTGCGGAGTTTGTGCACTTAATGCTTAGACATTCACAAACCAATCTTTACTCTCTCCAAATAGCAACTGATCCTAAGATAGCTTAGCAGATCCATTTGTTGCTACTTAAGCTTAGCTTAAGTTTATTGAGGAGTAACACACAACATATTTGTCATTTCAATCCCAAGTGTTTATTCCGCGAACACTTTGGTATAACTCTTTGATTGATTTCTAATAAGAATTAAACGTTGAAAAATATCTTGTTCATTTACTTTACGTTTTTCTTCAAATGTCTTTCAAAGTATTTCATTACATTACTTATGCATAGTGCATGTTTAGATTAACTTTGTAGTTAATTTAACAGTGTAAACAGGACCAACAAGTGGTATCAGAGCCTCTGGTTTATAAAACTTTCAAAACAATAGAGTGCTCAAAAGTTTTAAAAATCAAGATCCTACTATGGCTGATAATGATGTACCCCAACTAGTCGATAAAAAGGGAGGAAGCTCTACTGCTACTGCTCCCCGACTTCAAGTTGGAAAATTTAATAAGTGGAAAAAGCGCATGCTTTGCTACTTAACTGGGATGGAACCTTATTACATCACACTGATTAATGACGGTCCATATGTCCCTAAAACTACAAATGGTTTAGTTAAACCCGAAGCTCAGTGGACCCCTGATGAGAGAAGGGTGGTCAATCAAGACCAACGCCTGAAAAGCATCATTATATCTTGTCTCCCTGACGATATAATGGAATCAATCATCAATTGCCCAACTGCAAAGCAGACTTGGACTGACTTGGTTCATAGCTATGAAGGTCACTCAGATACCAAGGAAAACAGGATCATGGACCTGAAACTTGAGTATAATACTTTCAGAGCCAAAGACTCTGAAAGTCTCTCAGAGACCTATACCCGGTACAAACCCTTCTAAATGAACTGACCAATGATGGTGTCACCCTGTCTAAACATGAAATCATTGTTGTCTTTGTCAATTGTCTCCCTGAGAAGTGGTTGAACTTCTCTCAGGGTGTAAGAAATGCCAACCACCTTCAAAATCTTGAGCTTCCTGAGATCTATGGTAAATTTCTCGATGAGGAAAACCTAATCTCTAGGAGATATCCTAAGGCTCAAGACATCAAGAAGACCCTGACCAATTCACCCATATCCACTGCCTTTTATTCTAACGGTATTGTGCAGGATTTCCAAGAAAACTCTGATGATGAGGCTAATGAGAGAAGCAGTGAGGAGTACCTAAATGATTTACAAATTGAATTTTAAGAAAGGGCACTCCTTGCAAACTCAAAACGTTTTATCAATAGAAACAAAACTTTTTCAAAAGCAAAAGCAAATGAAAACACTGAATGTTTCAAATGTGGAAAAAGAGGTCACTTTGCAAAAGACTGTTTTTCAAAAACAACCTCAGAACCCTCATATAAGTTTTCAGGAAACAACTCCTCAGGAACTAAATTTCAACCAAAAATGTTTCAGTCACCTCAATACTTTCAAAACAAGACTGAGAATAGTTCTCAGAAAGACTTTGAAGCAAAATATAGAAAGGAAAAAGCTAAGCTTGCTCTTCTTGAGGCTACTCCCTCAAGTTCTCAATCTCCTCAAGCACCCAAACCTGTTCAGGCTAAAAGCAAAGGGTTGGTCACTGAAACTTTTGACTGTGATGAGGAAGATGTGTCCTCAGAAGATGAAGAAGTTCATGTCAGTGCACTAATGGCACTCTCTGATGACAACAAGCTAGCAGTGGGCAAGAGTCACGCCAGAAATGGTGAATGGGTCAACATCACAATGAGAAAGGTAAATATCTTACTCTCTATGGATGATGATTCTGATTGGCAATCTTATTTAAATTATATCAACGTTGATCTTAAGTATGTTGAAGAGCAGAGACTGAATTTGTTTTCTCTGTACAACAAACTTGTTTTTGAATTAAATATGTTTAGAGATGAACTTTTTGCCTTAAAACAAGCTAAACTTGAAAATGTCACACTTCAAATTCAAAACTCTGAATTAGTAAAACAAAACCATGCTCTTCAAGATGAACTTTAGAAAAAAAAAAGATATCATTGAAAGCTAGACAAAGAAAAACCCTAGAGTCTATGACTCAGTCAGTCTCATTCCTAGTACCAAAAGGAAGGTAATAGGAGAAGATCAACTCACTGAATCATCTAGTGAGACCCTCAGTGAGAAGATGTTCTTGCCAGCTGGCACACCTTTTGAGAAAGATATGCATCCTAAGTCAAAAGACTGGATTGAAAGATTCAATCCTAATGGCAAAATGCCAAACTTTGACATTGGAAAGATCGTGATGCCTGAAAGTCAGGCCATTAAGGAGTTACTTGGAGTCACTGATAAACCCAGCAGAGCTGAGGATGTCACTGAATCTGAACCAGTACCCCAAACTCCTACCACCATTAAAAGTCCTTCAGGGAGCTGAACCATGTTCTAACATAGGACCTCTTGTCTACTCTCAACACTCTCCCAAGGAGAGGGTGGGAGTAGGCACAACGATCCTGAAAAGGCCCAACTCTGAACTAAACAAAGCAAGTCCCGCTCCCACTGAAGCTCCCACACCTTTCACCTCTACTGAGGTTAAACCTGACGGCACTGATTCAAAGGTTGATCAGCTAGCTGAACTTGTCAGGAAGCTGAGTGAAAAGTTGGAATCAACTGAAAAACCTCTATCAAATGAGAAAGAACTAACTCCAGCTTCCTCAAGTACATCAAAACCTAAGTCCACTAAGAAACCACTGAAGAGATGTGAATTATGCAATTACACAAATCACACCACTGACAATTGCTATAGAATCATGTTTTGCATGATATGCAAATTAGAAGATCACAGGAATTCTGATCACATATCTTATGTTACCTCCCTGAATGCTCAAGAAAACTACAAAGCTCAAGTACACAAGTATGCTTCAGCATCAAAGCAATCCCTTAAACCAAAGGCTATGCCCTTCAAACCCTGCACACACTGTGGATTCACTGATCATCACCCTGTTGATTATCTCATGTATCCTTGTTGTGACATTTGTGGTGACCTTTCCCATGATGCATCAGGACATGACAATTTCATTAAAGCTAGAAGAGGACTGACAATGAATGTCTCTCAATCATCTGAGTCCTCCTCAAGCACCAAATGCAATGTATGTGGAAGCACCTTTCACTCTACCATTGATCATGAGTCCATTAGAAAGTTTAAAAGGTCCTTGAAGCCCAAGCCCACCAAGATGTGGGTTAATAAGAAAAACTAACTCAGTTTACTATTTGTGCAGAAACACGCCAGGGAGCCTGTGTGGCATCTAGACAGTGGATGCTCAAGAAGCATGACTGGTGTGAAGCAATATCTACACAAATACGTAGAAGAACCAGGACCCAAGGTAGTATTTGGTGACAACTCATCATGTCCCACTGAAGGTTATGATTCAACAAACTACAATGGTATAGTTTTTATAAGGATAGCTTATGTTAATGGACTCAAGTACAATCTTATCAGTGTCAGCCAACTATGTGATGCAAAATACATAGTTCAGTTTGATGATAAGAAAGGGACCATCTTTAATGCCTACAAAGAAGTTGTGTTAGTTGCCCTAAGAAGAGATGATGTTTATGTCCTGGACATGTCAACACTCACTCAGAATGGGACTTGTCTTTTTACAAAGGCAAGTAAAGAAGTCAACTGGCTATGGCATAAAAGACTCTCCTATCTTAACTTCAAACACATCAACAACCTTGCCAAACAGAACAAAGTTCTTGGTTTGCCCTCCCTCGTGTTTTCCAAAGACAAATCTTGTTCAGCATGTGAAAAATGAAAACACCATAGGGCCTCATTCAAAACCAAACAAAATTCCTCCATCAAAAGCTGCCTACACCTTCTTCACATGGATCTATTTGGACCTGTCAGTTCACCATGAGAAGTACACTCTGGTCATAGTGGATGAATACTCAAGACACACTTGGGTTTACTTCCTGACCAAAAAGAGTCAGGCAGCTGAAACTATCATGTCCTTTGTCAGGAACATTGAAAATCAAAATGACATTAAAGTCAAACAAATAAGAACTGACAATGGGACTGAATTCAAAAATCAGGACCTTGAGTGTTTTGGTGATGAGAAAGGAATTTCACAAAACTTCTCTTCTCCTTACACCCCTGAACAAAATGGAGTGGCTGAAAGGAAGAATAGAACACTCATTGAGGCAGCTAGAACTATGCTAAATGGCTCAGTCCTCTCAAAACATTTTTGGACTGAGGCTGTCAAAACAGCATGCTATACTCAAAACAGGTCCATCATTGTTAAAAGGCACAACAAAACACTATATGAAGTATTCAAGGGAAGAATCCTTGACGTCAGCTACTTTCATGTGTTTGGGTTTCCAGCGTTTATTCACAATCACAAGGATCACCTAGGCAAATTTGATGCTAAGGCTGATGATAGATATTTCTTGGGTTACTCACTTGTCTCCAAAGCCTTCAGGGTGTTTAGCACAAGGAGACAACAGACTGAGGAAACCTATCACATTACCTTTGATGAAAGCACTGAGGCTATTCAGTTCTCTAACAACTCAGTGGAAGAAATTGGGATTGATGATTCATCAAGATATCCTCCTGATGAATATGGCCCTGAGAACAGTCCTTCCACTCAATACCAAGTTGATGCTGACTTCTCATATTACATCACTCATCACAATCTTCCTCAACCAATCATTAGCGAGTTTGTTGAAGCACAACATGTTCCAAATGAGATAACTCATACTGAACCAGATGTTTAGGAACCTATTGAAAACAACATTCAAATTGAACTCAGTGAAAACCAAATCCTTGAGGAACCTCAAGTAACAATTCTTGAACCCACTCCACCTCCAAATCAGGCATCAACAAGCTCAAACTCATATCCCGGACCTCAAGAAAGATGGTCAAGACACCAACATATTAAGCTTGTTAACATCATCAGAGAACAAGTTGAGGGAATGCTTACTAGAAGTATGGCAGCCAAACTCACTGCTGCATCAGCTAATGAATGCCTATTTGTTGACTTCCTATCCACCATTGAACCTAAGAGTGTCAAAGAGGCCATGAAACATCAAAGTTGGGTTCAGGCCATGCGTGATGAACTTGAACAATTTGATAGAAATGAAGTCATGACCTTAGTTGAATGCCTTCAGGGTGTTTATGTTATTGGCATGAAATGGGTATTCAAGAACAAGACTGATGAAAATGGCATTGTCATTAAGAACAAGGCCAGGCTTGTTGCCAAAGGATATAATCAACAAGAAGGGATTGATTATAAAGAAACCTTTGCCCCTGTTGCTAGAATGGAAGCTATCAGGATATTCCTTGCCTATGCAACATACATGAACTTCAAAGTCTACCAAATGGATGTCAAAAGTGCATTCCTTAATGGTAAACTTAAAAAGGAAGTTTATGTTCAACAACCTCCTGGACTTGAAAGTCATGAGTTCCCTGACCATGTCTGCAAGCTTGATAAAGCCCTTTATGGACTTAAACAAATTCCCATGGCATGGTATGAAACACTCTCAGCCTTTCTAATCCAAAACAAATTTGTCAGAGGAAGGATAGACAATACCTTGTTTATCTATAGGACAAAAGAAGATGTGATCCTAGTCCAAATGTATGTTGATGACATCATATTTGGCTCAACAAGTTACAAACTTTGTAAACAGTTTGAAAAACTGATGACAAAGCAATTTGAAATGAGCATGATGGGAGAACTCACATACTTTCTTGGACTACAAATCAAACAGACTGACAAAGGAACCTCTATCAGTCAAGAGAAGTACATCAAGGACACACTGAAAAAGTATGAACTCAGTGACTGTGCTTCAGTAAAAACCTCAATGGTTCTTCCAAACAACCTAGGTCCTGATCTTACTGGAAAACTAGTAAATCAAACCTTGTTCAGAGGAATGATAGGATCACTGATGTATCTCCTTGCCACAAGGCCTGATATTCAGTTTGCAGTCTGTCTATGTGCCAGATATCAGTCTGACCCAAAAGAATCACATCTCACTGCTGTGAAAAGGATCCTGAGATATCTAAAGGGAACTCCAAACCTTGGTTTGTATTATCCTAAGTGCTCAGGATTTGATCTTACGGGATACACTGACTCAGACTATGCAAGCTGTAACATGGATAGGAAGATTAGTATGTTGGAGCACAAAGAAGCAACAATCAGTTGCCATGTCTTCAGCTGAAGCTGAGTATGTAGCTGCTGCAGGGTGCTGTGCAAATGTACTATCGATGAAAAGTCAACTCAGTGACTATGGCATCCATTACAAAAGTGTTCCTATCTTTTATGATAATACCAGTGCAATTGCCATCTCCAACAACCCTGTTCTTCATCAAAGAACCAAACACATTGATATCAGATATCACTTCATCAGGGACTACATCATGAATGGAGAGATCGAATTACATTTCATTCCCACTGAGTATCAGCTAGCTGATATCTTTACCAAACCCCTGGATGAGCCCACTTTCATAAGACTGAAAGCTGAACTGGGCATGTTGGACATTGACAATTAGGCCACTGAGTAAATGTCATCCCAACATAGTGTAAAATCTCTCTCAACTCCCTGAACAACCCTCAACCCTCAGTGAGTAACTTGTCACAAAACATACTCACTGATGAGTCACTTACTCAGGGAGCCCAAGACACACTGAAAGCATTCAATGCTTAACTAAATGCTCTAAGTATTCAGTTAGTAAATGTCCTAGGTTGCTAACTGAATACCTATTTAATATAGGAATATATGTCGTCTATCCTTCTGGCATCCACATCTTGGGCCCCCACATCATCAACATAAATCCTACTTGGCATTAACTGCCCTCTCTCACATATAATATCTTTGGATATTTTAATGTGACGTCATGCCTGCAAATTATACTTTTGCAGGACTGCGCAACTGTTCAAATGAACAGGTGCGAAAAAAGAGGAAAGTGGAGTAATGGCATTTAATGCGGATGTCAAACGGTTTTTACATTTTGATTTTCAAAATTATTTAACCCCTTGATATCCCAAACCCTAATCCACCACTCTATAAATACCCCTCTCATTCTTCACAAAAACACACACACAAACTCTTTAAAGAAACTCTGCTAAAATTTTCTCTCAAGCAAAGTTGTGTGTTTAAAAGCTATTTTGAAACATATTTTTCTTGGTTAAGCAGATTGTTAGTAAAGATATCCATCTTACTATCATCTTCTTGATAACATATAGGTTATTTCACGACAGCGATCTTGTTGAATCCAACTTGTGACCATCTGGTAACCTATATTTGCCATTAAAACCTTTTCAAAATCTTTACTTTTGACTAAAAAATGGCAACAAACCAAGGAATCGAACTTGCACCTCAATGGGCAAATTTGACTCTGGGTGATGTATAATTTAAAACCAACAATATTGTAGGCAATTTTCAATACCCATCCAATATCCCTGCCTACAAAAACATAATGAAGTTTTTATATAATTGCCTTTTGAAAACAGCTTTCACCTCCACCCCTTATTTCCAGTACCGAAACTACCTCAGGGAGTTTTGGGCCACTGCTAAAGCCTATGACCCGACACCCTCTACTGATGAGAACGAGGCAAGACCGCTCAGGGAGTTTCTCATTAGCTTTTCACTTTTGGATGGGGCAAGAAAATTTACCTTGGATTTTAAAACTTTTGCTCTTCCACAGGGCTTGATTACAATAATGGAGTTTATGTGGAGTACCCTGACTCAGCCACTGTTAAGGCTGAGTTAGCAAAAATTGCTTTTACACCAAGTTCACTGGATAAGACCCCTGTCACCAAAAACTAATTTCCCGTGGCTCGGAGGATCCTGTTCACTTTTATGATTCAGGTCCTCGGCAGGAGTCATTCATCCACTAAGCAGATTAACTCAACTCAGATGATGATGGCATAATGTTTAATGGAAGGGAAAAAGATCAACATCGGTGAGATCATTTACAGTGATCTTGTAACTAGGCTACAGAAAGACACCAGGGTGAACTATGTTCCATACCCCAGGTTTCTTTCTTATGCCTTTCAACTACACTCAAGACCATACTTTAGGTTTCTTACCTGCTGTCCTGAGTGCATCAAACTTTTCAAAAGACCCATCCGTAGTTACTGAAATCGCATTGACGGGTCCAATGGTTGCTGTAAACAACCAGAGGAATTCAGTGTCTCCACCTCTCCCCTCAAAGAAGAGAGGGAAGTCTCAGACTATGTCAAAGACCAAAACAAAGACACAGGGCCCTGAGGGTTCAGGAGCATAGGCTAAGAAGCCCACCAGGCCCCTGACCAAAAAGCCACCTAGTGACCAGGCTCCAACACCCCCGGTGACAACAAAGGTCACTGATAAATCACAATCAGTGCCCTTGGTCCCAACTACTACTCCTCAGGATCTAGAGGGAAACAAACAACCCGCTAGTAGGGGAGCGCCTTCCACCGTTCCTAGTGATGGCACTGGCCAAAACCCGTCAGTGCCTGAAGGGACAATTGGGGACAAAGACTCAGGGAGCATGCAACCACTCCCAGATATGGAATCATCAACCCCCCACGATGTTGCGCATTCCTTAGGGACTGACCTTAAGGACCAGGTGGATAAAACCCAATCCACTGGAATTGAGGGGTCAGGCCCTGACCACAACCAAGGCGAATCTTCTTATGAAGAGGAGCCGGCTAACACCTTACTGCAGATTCAGTCCATGGCAGACATTCAGGCTTCTTTGCTTTCCGATGATGAACTCCAGAGTGATGATGAAATCTTTGAAGCAGGGGATGAGATGGACACTGAGGAACAAATAATCACCAAGCCTCAGTCTCCAGAGCCTGAAGTGTCTCCTTTCATCGAGGATTCACCTAAGCCAGAGTCTTCACCTCAGGCTACTCAGTCCTCTGATTCTTCAGTTCCAGTCTACCATAGGAAGTATGATGATGTTCTTCCTCTCACTGAAAGGCAGCTGGTCAAATTTTTGAGGAAGACAAGCAATGCTCTTTTCCGTGGGGTCACTGATGAAATTTTTGATATGCATACTGAGCAAGCCATTCATTACTTCAACCTCAAGGACTCTGTTGAAGATTTTCATGATAATGTTCGGGAGCAAAATTCATCAATTGACTTCTCCATGACAACCCTGGTCTCCCACATGAAAAAATTTGTTGAATCCTTCAACAAGCTTACCAAGGGGGTTGCCACTATTCAGGATTCAGTCAAAGAAGACCCTGAGCTCACCAAGAAACTCCTCAGGCTTCTGAGACCTTCATCCAGCAATCAGCAAGCTTTCCTGAATTGGTCACCCCACTCAAGTTATTGGATCTTCAGTCCCTAAGCTCTTCACTGACAACAATTCAGGCTTCTTTTGGCAATCTTGAAAAGCAGGTGGCTGACTGGGCTAAGTCATCCAACTCAGTGACCTGGAATCTTGGATCTCGCATGTCTGCAATTGAAAGTTCTCAGGCTTCTCTCGAAGCTAAGGTGTCTGCCATTCAACAAGACACTACGAATATCAAATCTATGATGTCTGAGATCTTTCAGGCTTTTAAGGGCTTCTATGTTCCTGCTGCTTCAGTGCCCACTCCAACTCTTGCTCTCACTGAAGTTCCCGTAACAGTTGAGGGGGAGGGGATCACTAAAGCTCCTGCCACTGAAGCACCAGAATCTTCTACCAGCCAACCCAAAGCTACTGATGTTGCTTCAAGAGGACAACCTCCTTCTCACACTGAGGGGGAGCCAGTCACTCAGCTACTCCGATCTACTCATACCAGCCTCCTCTAACTACTCGATAATCAACAAGTCAGCAGGACAAGGGCAAAAGTATTATGACTACGCAAGAACCTGAACCTATAAGGCAACTTGTCCTTGCCTCAACAATCGTAAGGGAGGATCCTGATGAACCAATGAAGGTCCCTTATGAAATCAATGAGGTAATGTACTATTTGACTTCTGAACAAATTCAAGCCCACATGGAGAAAGAGGAAATGACAAGGAGGGCCATTGAAGAGGAGTTAATAAACAAGCCTGCACTTATTCAGGTTGTAAATGAAGAGGCTGAAAAACTCGGGTTGGAACCACAAGTGCTGGCTGGAAGAAAGGGTGGTGAAGCCTTTAAAAAGGCTTAGGATGAGGAGATGATGGCCCTGAAAAGGAAGAGGGAAGAGAAGCTGAAAAAGGATGCTGAAACAAGAAGGCAAAGAATTGAAAGATATCAGTGGGTGATGACTAACAGACTGAGCCCTGAAACCATCACTGATGTCAAAATTCATCGCAACACCAAGCCTGCTGTTCTCAGTATTTTCAGAGGCGCTGAAAAGAAGAACTTTGAAGTTCATGATCCCTTCAAGTTTTCAGATTTTGGAATTTCAAAGCTGGATGAACTGAGGCCTTTAATTGCCAAGAAACAAAATGATGTGGTTGTTGATCTAATGAAGGCCCTGAAACAACGATATGAAAGGCTGGCCAAAATGCCTGATGCACTTGGCATCCCAGCTCTTCTTCCTGCCTCAGGTGATCAACAGCTCCCTCTCAGGCCACCAAAAAGAGAAAGAAGGTAGGCTCTGAACCACTCATCAAAGTTCCAGGCCTAGACTGCAACAGAGCTATCCCAGAAGGTGTTCAGTTCATAAACAACATGGTAATCGAACAACCTAAACGGGGAATCTTCTTCACTGATGAGTTTGGTGACCCTGCTTTCCAAAGATGGGATGATATAGACATAGCTAGTGACTAGTGTAAAGGCAATTCTTGGGTTCTTCATGATGGCCTCACCAATCAAGAGCCCTGAAAATGTGAGATTTTGCCATGAACTAAAAACGAATATTGAAGAGCACCCTGATAGGCGTGAACTGGACTCAAAGAAGCAAAAGCTTGAAGCCTTGGGCTATAAGTTCAACTGATGAATCTGCAACACAATCTATCCCTTTTGTATCTTTTGTAATTCTTAGGATGTAATAGCCATGAATGAAAAATTGAAGTTTTATGTTTATCAGTGTCCTAACTATTACTTAGATACTCAGTGTGAGAAGAAGACTTTTGCTCACTCACACTGAATTAAAAACACTTAGGCTATTTGTATATCCAAATAGGGGGAAACTGTTGGGTCACTGAATTCCCAAACTCCCTTAAACTATGATTTGAACATAAAATAACCTAAGTGTTTGACAACCTTAAACATAATCAAGTCACTGAATGAACAGTCATTCAGTGAGTCATCTTCAAGATGCTCAGGACGAACCTAAAAGAAAGGTTCTCCATTCTGTGAGGCGGAACTCAGTGAATGATACCTGAGCCAAAGAAGGAGGTGATGGATTCAGTGAGTGATGACAATAACTCATTGAATCCTATAAGGCTCCTCACTGAACAACTAAAGACTGAAAACATGAAGACTGAAGTAAAGGCAGGATTAGGCGGGATAAGTTGAATGGATAAGGGGTGGTCCTTATCATGCAAAGGTCAACTTACCCTGAATGGATAACAGACCAAGAGTGTGTTAACACTGATGCATGGAAAGCAGCCTTGTCTTTTACTACAGAGACAAAATGCCTATGCATTTTGTCCATTGTAGACTTATGTCATCATTGTCTTTTAGGTAAAGGTTGTATTATACTTGTGTATAAATAGAATCATAAACGAGGAGTAAAAGTTAAGTTTGTGCACTAAATGCTTAGACATTCACAAACACTTTTACTCCTCCAAAGAACAACCCCGTACCTAAGATTAGCTTAGATGTACCTTTAGTTGTCACTTAAGCTTAGCTTGAGTTTAGTGAGGAGTTACACACCATACTTGTCATTCAATCCAAAGTGTTATTCCGCAAACACTTGGGTATAATTCTTTCGATTAATTTCTAATAAAGAGTTAAACGCTGAAAAATATTGTTTCTTATCATTTACGTTTATTATCATTTAGTTATTAATCATTGCATTGCTACACCATGGAACTTGGTTAGATTAACTTTGTAGTTAACTTTAACCAAGTAAAAGGGACCAACATTTATAATATAATTTTAATTACAAGTAATTTGGAATAAATACTTAGCTTTTAGAAATATTAAATAAGTACAAGTATTTTAGCAAAATATTCTAAGTATTAAAATTTTAAGAAAAATTTAGGCATGACCCATTCGTTTATACAACGTTTCCATCTTTCACAAGTATTGCAATTCCTCAAAATATATGTATCGTTAACTATCTTGAAAAATTAGTACGTAACGTATATATTAGTCGTTACTAGTATATTTATCATCATAAGTATAATTATCGTTATAGTTACTGTAGGATCTAAACACACACCTTGTGTTAGAGTGATACTTTGAGTTATATAATTAAGCACGCGGAATNGAAAAAGGATGCTGAAACAATGAGGCAAAGAATTGAAAGATATCAGTAGGTGATGACTAGCTGACTGAGCCGCGAAACCATCACTGATGTCAAGATTCATCGCAAAACCAAGCCTGCTGTTCTCAGTCTCTTCAGAGGCGCTGAAAAGAAGAACTTTGAAGTTCATGATCCCTTCAAGTTTTCAGACTTTGGAATCTCAAAGCTGGATGAACTGAGGCCCATAATTGCCAAGAAACAAAATGTTGTGGTTGTTGATCTTATGAAGGCCCTGAAACAAAGATATGAAAGGCTGGCCAAAATGCCTGATGCACTTGGCATCCCAGCTCTTCTCCAGGACTCAGGTGATCAAGCAGCTCCCTCTCAGGACACCAAAAAGAGAAAGAAGGTAGGCACTGAACCACTCATCAAAGTTCCAAGCCTAGACTGCAACAGAGCTCTCCCAGAAGGTGTTCAGTTCGTAAACAACATGGAAATAGAAAACCTGAAAGTGGACTCTTCTTCACTGATGAGTTTGGTGACCCTGCTTTCCAACGATGGGCTGACATAGACTTAGCTAGGGTCAAGGCAATGCTTGGATTCTTCATGATGGCCTCACCAATCAAGAGTCCTGAAAATGTGAGATTCTGCCATGAACTCAAAACAAAGATTGAGGAGCACCCTGATAGGCGTGAACTGGACTCAAAGAAGCAAAGGCTTGAAGCCTTGGGATATAAGTTCAACTGATGAATCTGCAACACAACCACCTATCTCTTTTGTATCTTTTGTAATTCTTAGGATGTAATAACTACGAATGAAAGTTGAAGGTTTATGTTTAATCAGTGTCCTAACTATTACTTAGATACTCAGTATGAGAAGAAGACCTTTGCTCACTCACACTGAATCGAAACACTTAGGCTATTTGTATATCCAAATAGGGGGAGACTGTTGGGTCACTTAATTCCCAAACTCCCTTAAACTAGGATTTGAACATAAAATAACCTAAGTGTTTGATATCCGTAAACATAATCAAGTCACTGAATGAACAGTCATTCAGTGAGTCAAGATGCTCAGGACGAACCTAAGAAGAAAGGTTCTCCATTCAGTGAGGCGGACTCTCAGTGAGTGGCACCTAAGCCAAAGAAGAAGGTGATGGATTCGGTGAGTGATGACAATAACTCACTGAATCCCAAGTTTCTCCTCACTGAAGCAACAAATGGTTTATGACTGAAGATAAAGACATGAAGCCTGAAGAATGGGCGGGACAAGGTGGGAAACGTTTGAAGTTGCAAAGAGTGTCAGTATCCTCCCAAAGTCAAACTTTCCCTGAATGGCTAAGGTTCAGGATGGTGTCATATCTGAACCTCAGAAAGCACTATTGTCCTATACCCAAAATAGACTTATGTAACAGAGACGAAATACGTAAGTATTTTGTCTCAACTAGGCTTATGTCATCTTTGTCTTTATCATAACGGTTGTAATATACTTGTGTATAAATAGTAGTCATAAGGAAGAGTAAAGGTTGCGGAGTTTGTGCACTTAATGCTTAGACATTCACAAACCAATCTTTACTCTCTCCAAATAGCAACTGATCCTAAGATAGCTTAGCAGATCCATTTGTTGCTACTTAAGCTTAGCTTAAGTTTAGTGAGGAGTAACACACAACATACTTGTCATTTCAATCCCAAGTGTTTATTCCGCGAACACTCGAGTATAATTGTTTGATTAATTTCTAATAAGAATTAAACGTTAAAAAATATCTTGTTCATTTACTTTACGTTTTTCTTCAAATGTCTTTCAAAGTATTTTATTACATTACATAAGCATGGTGCATGTTTAGATTAACTTTGTAGTTAATTTAACCGTGTAAACGGGACCAACAGGTGGTATCAGAGCCTCTAGTTTATAAAACTTTCAAAACAACAGAGTGCTCAAAAGTTTTTAAAATCAAGATCCTACCATGGCTGATAGTGATGTACCCCCAACTAGTCGATAAAAAGGGAGGAAGCTATACTGCTACTGCTCCCTGACTTGAAGTTGGAAAATTTAATAAGTGGAAAAAGCGCATGCTTTGCTACTTAACTGGGATGGAACCTTATTACATCACACTGATTAATGAAGGTCCATATGTCCCTAAAACTGCAAATGGTTTAGTTAAACCTGAAGCTCAGTGGACTCCTAATGAGAGAAAGGTGGTCAATCAAGATGTTGATATAAATAATGCATAAAACGTTATTAATATTTTCGATATCCCTATGTTTTGACGATCACAAAATGTAAAAACATTAAACGTAAAATTATTACGTAAACAAGTATTTAGTTATAAACATCATATCTTCCAACAAAATCACTTAAGGTATAAATAAACAAATGTCCAGTACATTTTATGATCCAAGAGATTTTTATTTAAACATTACAAAGAAATCTGGCCGTTACAGGTGGGTGGCCCCCTTAATTGTAAGGGCAGCCCCCTTAATTTTAAGGGGATCGGCCACCATTTAAGGGGCCGGCATGCTCCTGTTGTCAGATTTCTTTGCCTATAAATATAGGTTCATTCCTGCAATTTTTTCTCACTTTTTGCACGAATATTTTCAGTCCCAATCCTTTCTGAACATCTTTCTAAATCCTTTGATCATAAGATTTATAAGTCTTTGTTTCAAGTGATTCAATTCCTCATCATTCAAAGTGCAAAAGAAGAATACTCCTTCAACATCAAATCAAGAAGTATTATAGATTAGTTTTGTAGATTGTGTAATTCACTTGTAAAGTTGTGTTATGCTTATAACAAGTAGACTTAGGTGAAGTAGAAGTAGTGTTGTGAAGAGGAAGTAGTGAAGTAGTGAAAAGTAGTGAAGAAGTAGTGGTGTGTACAAGTAGTGTAGAAGNTGAACATCTTTCTAAATCCTTTGATCATAAGATTTATAAGTCTTTGTTTCAAGTGATTCAATTCCTCATCATTCAAAGTGCAAAAGAAGAATACTCCTTCAACATCAAATCAAGAAGTATTATAGATTAGTTTTGTAGATTGTGTAATTCACTTGTAAAGTTGTGTTATGCTTATAACAAGTAGACTTAGGTGAAGTAGAAGTAGTGTTGTGAAGAGGAAGTAGTGAAGTAGTGAAAAGTAGTGAAGAAGTAGTGGTGTGTACAAGTAGTGTAGAAGTCGTGAAGAGTTGTGAGATTGGTTCTAGCTACAATTAAAACTCGACATTTTGCTTTGTGTCGTTAAACGGTGTAAGCAAAGGTATGTAAGGTTTCTCCGCCATCAGGGAGTTTGTTGACATAGTGAAGAAAACTCTCGAGTAGGTGACTCGGGGAGTGGAGTAGGGCGAAGAGGAGCTTCGTAGCCGAACCACTATAAATCCTTGTGTTGTGGTTTGATCTTTTTAACTCTATCTTTTCATTACGTTTATATTTACATTATATTTGCTTAAGTTAATTAGATAGAATTGTTCATATAGTGCAAGTGTTGATTTCACATAAAATAGAATCGAAGTTTTTGAAAGTTAAGTTTTTACAAATTAAAATGACGTAAAACTATTCAAACCCCCCCTTTAGTTTTCCACAATTGGTATCAGAGCCAGGTCAAACAAGATTTTTAAAATAAATTGTATTTTAAAACTTGAATCGATCTATTAAATCGGAAAAATATTTAGAAGGGTAATCTATGCAAAGACCACCACTATTTGAAAGTGATGGATTTCTTTATTGGAAAAATCGATTTAAAACTTATGTGAAATCAAAGGATCTAGATCTTTGGCATGTTATTACAAAATAATCCCGAAACTAAAAGGGATGAAATTGTACCTTTTGAAAAACAAAACGATGATTTGAAAAAGAAACTTGCTAAAAATAATGAGGCTAAAATGGTGATTTACAATGCGTTACCACGCAAAGAATATGAAAGAATTTTTATGTGTAATACCGCAAAAGAAATTTGGAATTCTTTACTAATCAATCACCAAGGTAATAGTCAAGTCAAAGATAATAAAATAGATATTCTTGTACAACAATATGAACAATTTACGATTCCGGAAGAGGAATCAATAGATAATGCTTTTTCTAGATTTAACACAATCATCACAAGTCTAAAAGCACTTGATGAGAACTTTTCTAGCAAGAATTTTGTAAGGAAATTTCTTAGGGCTCTCCATCCGAAGTGGCGTGCTAAGGTGACGGCTTGAGGAATCAAAGAACTTATCAACTCTACAATTTGATGAGCTTATTGGAAACTTGAAAGTGTATGAAGTGATAATAAAGAAAGACTCCGAAATGGTCAAGGGAAAAAGGAAGCAAAGCAAATCAATTGCGTTAAAAGCTAAAAAGGACTCTAGCGACGAAGAATGCTCAACATCAGAAAGCAACAACGAAGAGTATGCTATGGCCGTGAGAGACTTCAAGAAATTCTTTAAAAGACGAGGAAGATATGTTAGACAACCATATGATGAAAGAAAAACACCTCAAAGAAACAAGGACGACAAGAATAGCAAGAATGAAAAAAAAATGCTTCAAGTGTGGAGATCCAAATCATCTTATTGGAGAATGTCCGAAATTGTCAAGAAGTCAAAACCACAAGGCAATTTGTAGGAGGAGCATGGAGCGATAGTGACAATGATGAAAAAGAGACAACAAGAGAAGAAAAGTGTCTCATGGCAAAGGCATCCGATGAGGTACGTTCCGAAACTAAATACTATAGTGATGAAAACTTATCTTTAGATAAAAATAACTTAGATAGTGAATATAGTATATTATTCAAACTAGGACACAAAGTCCTGGCTAAAAATAAACTACTAAAACACACTAACAACAAATTAAAAGATGAAATAATTGAATTAAAAATTAAGCTACACAACTTAGAAAAAGGTAAAGAAAGTATTATGGAATGTAAAGAATGTATAGTTGTTAAGAATGAAAATGAACAACTTAAGGAAGAAATTACTAGACTTGAGAAATTTGAAAGTAGTAGTCAATCACTCAAGAAATTAATTAGCATTCAAAGAATATCCAGAGATAAAACTGGGTTAGGATATAACTCAACCGGAACATCAACTAGTGAAACAAAAAATGTCAAATTTGAAGATGAAACTAGTGAATTAAAATCTAAACCAAAGTACATTCTTTTGAAAGATAGATTAGTACCTATTGCTAGTGATGAGGAAGTTAAAAGTTTTCATAAATCATCTTTAAAACCCGAGGAAAGTGATGAGGAAGTTAAAAGTTTTCATAAATCATCTTTAAAACCCGAGGCCAAATCCTCTAAACCAAAAATAAGGTCTAAAACTCCACCACCTAGAAAACCAAGTAGTTCTCATCCTAGGTCTAAAACTCCTCAACCTATAGTAAACAAAAATAGACAAAACTTTCACAACAATCATCAAATGTGGAACTTCAATCCTTGGGGAATGACTCCACCATTCATACACCCAAGTCAAATGCAAAACATGTTCGGACCAAACAACTTTGGTCAAATAAGACAATGGGGACCAACGAGATGAATTCGTCGTACTTCGGAAAACTTGGTAATCTATCCGCTTCCACAAGATCATGCAATCGTTTCGAAGACTTTGATTGAAGACAAAAAGGTACACATCTCTTTTAATTTTCATGACAAGATTGCATGCTTAGTTTAGTATCTAGTTTATATATTGTTTTGTAGTTTCTCTTAGCTAATATATATATATATATATATATATATATATATATATATATATATATATATATATATATATATATATATATATATATATATATATATATATATATATATATATATATATATATATAT
>LBNU01031233.1:35835-47816 GCA_014162995.1 Artemisia annua | reverse complement strand
ATATATATATATATACATATATACCTTACACAATTCCCTAGTTGACTTGACGGCTTGATTAATTTTATCCAAAATTATCAAGAAAATTTTAGTTGACAAAATGTCAAATAAAAGTGTCAAGCAATTCCTTTCGTGCGAATTCTCTCCAACATATTTTTGATTAAATATAAATCTAATATATACATATGTATACATATTTTTGTTCTCAGAATCTAAGCCGCGAAAAACCATAATTTTGGCGGGCGGCCCCCTTAAAATTAAGGGGACCGGCAGCCAAATAAGGGGCGGCCCCCTTAAACTTAAGGGGGCCGGCCATCTGTTTCTCTCTCCCCGTTTTTTTTCCTTTTATCCTACTTACCAAACACTCCATTTTTTCACTCCTCCTCCCACTGCTGCTACTGTGAACGAAAACCAAACCCAAAAACATCAAAATTCCATTTCCAAATCACCAAATCTAGCTTGATTCGCAAGGGGCAAATACCTATAACACGATTAGCAACAAGTATTGTAAGTTTTTCATAACACATTTCATCTAATTTCATCAAATTTTAGTCATAATCAAGATTAGGCATTTTATTTCAATTTCTTCAATTTCAATTTTTCTTTCAATTGAGTCTAGGATTTCCATAACTAAATGCTTCCCTTAGGATTAGAATGCATAATTAACACTAAAAACCAACAATCATAAACCCTCTTATTGAAAATTTTTGAAAAAGTTCATATACTCCTTTTCAAAATTTTCTTTAATAAATTGTTGAATAATGCCATAAAAACTTGTTAAAACAAATCACATTGTGCTTTCACAACTTATTAATTATAAAACTATATTTTTCGATGAAGTAAAAATAATTTCGTATATGATACGAGGGTGTTTGGATTATGACCAAAAGTTGTAAAAATTAAGCCGATATAATTTTTATAACAAATTGACAAGTTTACAAACATAAAACTAGCAATTTAGAGTCGTCAAGATATATAATTCATATATATATTGACATTTTAGTCTCAAATTTTTTAGGAAAGGAAGCGTTTGGTTTAACTTAGAAAAACAATATTTTTGAGTCACAAATCCGTACTTTCATTTTCAAAACATGTCACTTGCATGAGAAACTCGTAAGAAATAGCTAGTTATACAATCTAATGTATATCTAGTAAAGTTTCAAGATATACTAAGATGTTTAAAGGGGCATTTCGATTATCCCATAACTACTTGCTAAACATCGTAAAATATATCTAGAACGAGTTAAAAATAAAAGTACGGAACATAGTAAACTACTTCTTAGGATTAAGGTCTTAAAGTCGAAGTATGTTTACGTTCCACATATGTCATAACAACATATGCATTATATTTTAACATTGACTTAATTTTGATTTTATTTTGTTGTTATCGTGTTTAGGTAAAAATGCCCAAAGCTATCACCGAAGACATTTCCCAAACCAAAAACTACATTCGAAAAGTTTCTCAACTCCCCACTACGTCTCCTTCTATTGCACGTTTCTATCGACAAATCGAGGATAGAAATATCCACGAAGGTCGTGTGGTATATCAAGCCTATTATCAATCCGATTTCATTGAACGTTTATTCCGAAATGCCCGTTTCGAATGTCTTTTCCAAATCAATGAACCCATCATTCCCCGCTCCATTCTTGACTTTTATAGCCAATTCACGATTCAAACCGATGAATTTGTTGGCATCCTCATCTCCTTCATGATTCAACATGAATTTATCACTCTTACTCTTGCACAATTTGGCCAAATTCTCCAAATTCCCTTTACCAGTCAATCCTTATTCACAAATGAATGGGATCTTAGTGCTCTTCAACGATGTCGACCAACTTTTGGTCCTCATTTCTTCGAAATTCCTTCTCCTGGAGAAATTCGCCAAATGCTTGGTTTGGCACGTGAAACTACCACTCGTAAAATCAAATCCAAAAATGTCAAAATCTTTGAAAATCAAATTCTACTCAAAGAATTAAGTCAAGACATGCGACGTTGGGAAGAACTCATTCGAGAGAATGCGTTCAGTACCGGAGGCCATCGAGACCATCTCCCGGCTAGCCTCGCTCACATGTTATTTGTGTTGTTGCCAAACAACCTTACAATTTGGCTTATTTCTTCATCAAGCGAATCGAATGTGCAGGATCCACGCCTAAAGCTAATCTTCCGTATGGTATGTTCCTCACACGTCTTTACCGTCATGTCATAGAACATTATCCCGATCTTGATGATAGTATCTATCAATCCATCTATCCAACCTTGCGTCCTCTCGCTCTTAAACAAGCCCGTAGAACTCGTAGTGATAAGGGTAAATCTCGGCGATCTAGCTTCCATGGATCATCATCTCGCCTAGAGGACGAAGACGAGGAGGAAAACACTTATNACATTATCCCGATCTTGATGATAGTATCTATCAATCCATCTATCCAACCTTGCGTCCTCTCGCTCTTAAACAAGCCCGTAGAACTCGTAGTGATAAGGGTAAATCTCGGCGATCTAGCTTCCATGGATCATCATCTCGCCTAGAGGACGAAGACGAGGAGGAAAACACTTATCGTGCTAGTACCCCGTCTCCCACTAGGTTTGTTGATGATTTAGAGGACCCTGACTACTCCGAGCACAAAACACCATCTCCTAACTCACGAAACGTTGAATTGCTACATGCACGTCAAACTCAATTGCTCAACCAAACTCAAAGGATGCATCAGGAGATGCGAGGAGGCTTCAAGTCTATTGCCAAGGCGCTTGGAAAGGTGTTCGGGAAGAAGAAGTAGTGATGACGATGGAGAGATTAGCTTGATTATGCTTGTTTAAACAATCTTTATTATGTGTTATTTGGATATGAATATTTGTTGTTTATTTGCTATTTTCCGATTTGTATTCGGAAATGCTTATGACTTGCTATAGATTATGTTTATTTAGGATGTTAACTTTGTTTGTTTAATATTAATGCATGCTACTACTTGAGTGAATTTTTATTTGAACTATATATATGTTTGCATGCTTAGTATATATTTATATATATGCTTTCTAATAGACCAAAACCAATATGAAATGTTCAAATAGAGCTTGTTACAAACACAAAACAATAACAAACATTTTCCAGAAATTTTTTGAAAACTGGTCGTCTGGGACATCACCAGATGGGCGGCCCCCTTAATTATAAAGTGCGGCCCCCTTAAATTTAAGGGGGCCGACCACATTTAAGGGGACCGGCCATCTGAATAGTATGTTACACTGTTTTCTTTTGCATCTTGTGACTTCCTTTTGCTAGTCCCAGCTATCATTTCCCTTAAAAACTAAACTGAATTTGGAATCTAACAATGTATTTTCAAATTAATTCCATATCTAAACATGTTTTCATTCTATAAAATCCCCATACATGTTTTACATCATCCTTCACCCTCATTAAACTCAACCATATCACAATGTCTTCACCAAGAACCACCATCTCCAACAATGCCAAGAAACAAAAACTTGTCATCATACCACCAAAACAACTCTTCATGGACCTTACTAATGAAGATAACACCACTCCATCACCACCACCTCAATGCTCATCTCCTAGTGCTCCTAATGCACCTTCCAAAACACCTTCAACTCATGGAACCTCTACTTCCTCCATATCATCATCTTCATCAATCAATGACTACATTAACACCCATTTGTCACCTCCACCAAGAGTGTCACCACCACCACCCACCATTGAAAATACATCCTTAGACATTACCCTTTCATTATCACCCATAACACCTCTTGATGCACATTTCTCTTCATCACCAATCAATACACCAAATTTCAATCCCATCCCATGGAGCTTACTTGAAGCCCATGGTGACACTTGCCTTTGTTGCATCCATAACCGGACCATCATCTTTGGTCTAAGAGATGAGCTACAATATATGTTTTCATATATTGAAAATTTGTTCCATCAACCACCAACAACAACAACAACACCACCACCACCAATATCAAACACACCTCCACCACCACCATCATCTCCACATACACCATTCCCTTCTCCAAACTAAGCATGTTTTATGCTTAGAAAATAAAATTGTTTCAACCATTTTGGTGGCAAGCTCTAGGAAGACATTAATATTGGAGCTTTGGTTGCTTGTTTGCTTATTTATGTATGATTGTAAGCCCTTAAGGCATAAGTTGGTTGTATGTCTAGCTTTCTTCGATGTGTATCTTGGATGTATTTTAATTGTAACCATGGCAACATTTAGTAGATATGGTTATCTCTAGTTCTAATTGCTTGTCTTGCATAACATATATATATATATATATATATATATATATATATATATATATATATATATATATATATATATATATATATATATATATATATATATATATATTGCTTGTACTCTAAATATTTTTTTTGCAAGAATTCCATATCTCGATTTTTCTTATGACCCTCACGAAGGGGAGTATACGTCAAGGGGGAGTTCTACATTCGTCGGGATAACCTTTTTGATGCTAACAAAAAGGGGGAGAAATGATATAAACTCACTAAATACTTGTATATATCTTAATTTTTAATTTAATGAGTTTAGATTTTGTAATTATCAAAAACGGGGAGATTGTTGATATAAATAATACATAAAAACATTATTAATATTTTTCGATATCCCTATGTTTTGACGATCACAAAATGTAAAAACATTAAACGTAAAATTATTACAGAAACAAGTATTTAGTTATAAACATCATATCTTCCAACAAAATCACTTAAGGTATGAATAAACAATACACTTTATGATCAAAGGGATTTTTATTTAAACATTACAAAGTCTATAAAATGATATAAACATCTTATATATTTTTGAAAAACACTTTTGGTAATTAAAGGAAAATGTTTAATTCATAACAAATATATGAATTCAAATTTTTAACCAAAATCAGTTAGTTTTTCACCAAATAAATTTTCACAAGAAAAGACAAAGAAATCTGGCCGTTAGAGGTGGGCGGCCCCCTTAATTTTAAGAGGGCCGGCCACCATTTAAGGGTGCCGGCATGCTCCTGTTGTCAGATTTCTTTGCCTATAAATACAGGTTCATTCCTGCAATTTGTTCTCACTTTTTGCACGAATATTTTCAGTCCCAATCCTTTCTAAACATCCTTCTAAATCCTTTGATCATAAGATTATAAGTATTTGTTTCAAGTGATTCAATTCCTCATCATTCAAAGTGCAACAGAAGAATACTCCTTCAACATCAAATCAAGAAGTATTATAGATTAGTTTTGTAGATTGTGTAATTCACTTGTAAAGTTGTGTCGTGCTTGTAATAAGTAGATTTAGGTGAAATAGAAGTANTTCCTGCAATTTGTTCTCACTTTTTGCACGAATATTTTCAGTCCCAATCCTTTCTAAACATCCTTCTAAATCCTTTGATCATAAGATTATAAGTATTTGTTTCAAGTGATTCAATTCCTCATCATTCAAAGTGCAACAGAAGAATACTCCTTCAACATCAAATCAAGAAGTATTATAGATTAGTTTTGTAGATTGTGTAATTCACTTGTAAAGTTGTGTCGTGCTTGTAATAAGTAGATTTAGGTGAAATAGAAGTAGTGTTGTGAAGAGAAAGTAGTGAAGTAGTGAAAAGTAGTGAAGAAGTAGTGGTGTGTACAAGTAGTGTAGAAGTCGTGAAGAGTTGTGAGATTGGTTCAACTTCAATTAGAACTCGACATTTTGCTTGGTGTCGTTAAACGGTGTAAGCAAAGGTGTGTAAGGTTTCTCCGCCATAAGGGATTTTGTTGACATAGTGAAGAAAACTCTCGAGTAAGTGACTCGGGGAGTGGAGTAGGGCGAAGAGGAGCTTCGTAGCCGAACCACTATAAATCCTTGTGTTGTGGTTTGATCTTTCTAACTCTATCTTTTCATTACGTTTATATTTACATTATATTTGCTTAAGTTAATTAGATAGAATTGTTCATATAGTGCAAGTGTTGATTTCACATAAAATAGAATCGAATTTTTTGAAAGCAAAGTTTTTATAAATTAAAAGGACGTAAAACTATTCAACCCCCCCCCTTCTAGTTTTCCACACAAGACCAACGCCTGAAAAGCATCATTATATCCTGTCTCCCTGACGATATAATGGAATCAGTTATCAATTGTCCAACTGCAAAGCAGACTTAGACTGACTTGGTTCATAGCTATGAAGGTCCCTCAGATACCAAGGAAAACAGGATCATGGACGTAAAACTTGAGTATAACACTTTCAGGGCCAAAGACTCTGAAAGTCTCTCAGAGACCTATACCCGGTACAAAACCCTTCTAAATAAACTGACCAGTGATGGTGTCACCCTGTCTAAGCATGAAATCAATGTTGGCTTTGTCAATTGTCTCCCTGAGAAGTGGTTAAACTTCTCTCAGGGTCTAAGAAATGCCAACCACCTTCAAAATCTTGAGCTTCCTGAGATCTATGGTAAATTTCTCTATGAGGACAACCTAATCTCTAGGAGATATCCTAAGGCTCAAGACATCAAGAAGACCCTGACCAATTCACCCATATCCACTGCCTTCTATTCTAATGGTATTGTGCAGGATTTCTAAGAAAACTCTGATGATGAGGCTGATGAGAGAAGCAGTGAGGAGTACCTAAATGATTTACAAATTGAATTTCAAGAAAGGGCACTCCTTGCAAACTCAAAATGTTTTATCAATAGAAACAAAACTTTTTCAAAAGAAAAAGCAAATGAAAACACTGAATGTTTCAAATGTGGCAAAAGAGGTCACTTTGCAAAAGACTGTTTTTCAAAAACAACCTCAGAACCCTCATATCAGTTTTCAGGAAACAACTCCTCAAGAACTAAATTTCAACCAAAAATGTTTCAGTCACCTCAATACTTTCAAAACAAGACTGAGAATAGTTCTCAGAAAGACTTTGAAGCAAAATATAGAAAGGCAAAAGCTAAGCTTGCTCTTCTTGAGGCTGCTCCCTCAAGTTCTCAGTCTCCTCAAGCACCCAAACCTGTTCAGGCTAAAAACAGGGCTAGTCGCTGATACTTTTGACTGGGATGAGGAAGATGTATCCTCAGAAGATGAAGAGGTTCATGTCAGTGCACTAATGGCACTCTCTGATGACAACAAGCTAGCAGTGGGCAAGAGTCACGCCAGAAATAGTGAATGGGTCAACATCACAATGAGAAAGGTAAATATCTTACTCTCTATGGATGATGATTCTGATTGGAAATCTTATTTAAATTATATCAATGTTCATCTTAAGTATGTTGAAGAGCAGAGACTGAATTTGTTTTCTAAGTACAACAAACTTATTTTTGAATTAAATATGTATAAAGATGAACTTCTTGCCTTAAAATAAGCTAAACTCTAAAATGTCATATTTCAAATTCAAAACTCTGAATTAGTAAAACAATGCTCTTCAAGATGAACTTTAGAAAGAAAAAGATATCATTGAAAGCTAGACAAAGAAAAACCCTAGAGTCTATGACTCAGTCAGTCTCATTCCTAGTACCAAAAGGAAGGTAATAGGAGAGGATCAACTCACTGAATCATCTAGTGAGACCCTCAGTGAGAAGATGTTCTTGCCAGTTGGCACACCTTTTGAGAAAGAGATGCATCCTAAGTCAAAAGACTAGATTGAAAGATTCAATCCTGATGGCAAAATGCCAAACTTTGACACTGGAAAGATCGTGATGCCTGAAAGTCAGGCCATTAAGGATTTACTTGGAGTCACTGATAAACCCAGCAGAGCTGAGGATGTCACTGAATCTGAACCAGTACCCCAAACTCCTTTACCACTATTAAAAGTCCTTCAGGGAGCTGAACCATGTTCTGACATAGGACCTCTTGTCTACTCTCAACACTCTCCCAAGGAGAGGGTGGGACTAGGCACAACGATCCTGAAAAGGCCCAACTCTGAACAAAACAAAGCAAGTCCAGCTCCCACTGAAGCTCCCACACCTTTTACCTCTACTGAGGTTAAACCTGACAGCACTGATTCAGAGGTTGATCAGCTAACTAAACTTGTCAGGAAGCTGAGTGAAAAGTTGGAATCAACTGAAAAACCTCTATCAAATGAGAAAGAACTAACTCCAGCTTCCTCAAGTACATCAAAACCTAAGTCCACTAAGAAACCGTTAAAGAGATGTGAATTATGCAATTACACAAATCACACCACTGACAATTGCTATAGAATCATGTTTTGCATGATATGCAAATTAGAAGATCACAGGACTTCTGATCACATATCTTATGTTACCTCCTTGAATGCTCAAGCAAACTACAAAGCTCAAGCACACAAGTATGCTTCAGCATCAAAGCAATCCTTTAAACCAAAGGCTAAGCCCTTCAAACCCTGCAAACATCATCAATTCGATACAGCATGCACATGTGAGTAACGGTTTCATATGTTAAATTGTACTGATTTTTTTAGTTTATTTTTATTTTTTAAATTTTTTTGGACATTCGTTTGCTATTTTAATTGGACCTAAAAGTGGTTACGCATATTGCAATGATAATGTTGATGAAATACTGAAACACATGATACTATTCGAATTGGGAAAAGAGAATTAAGAAAAGTAAATGAGGTGTTTAATGAAACACATGTGACAATTTTATAAAAAAAACAAAAAGTAAAAAATAAAGGTGGTTGCGCACTTGTAAAATGAACGGCGCACTTGTAAAATGCCTTCAAAGTTTTGTGCGCTTGAATTCAATTTTGAAGTATGAATAGTTGACTTTATTTTGTGCATTAGGTAGTACTAGCCTAGCAGGACTAATAGAAATATTTTACTAATACATTAAAGACATGAAAGTGGCATGAGATAAAATAAAATTGATATTTGAACATTGGGCGAATGATGAAAAAATGTCAAATTTGATACTTTTTTAATTGTGTGTAACTAATTATTTTTTTCTTATTGCGTGTACTGAACTTTTAAATTTCGATCATTGTGTGTATTTTGTGACTATTCTGCCATGTAAAATGACCATTTTACCCTTCAAAATTTGAAAAAATTAAGAATAAAATGGTCACAAAATACATACAATGATCGAAATTTGAAAGTTTAGTATACACAATAAGAAAAGAATAGTTGACTGCACACAATCACCAAAAAGTGTCAAGTTCGATGCATTTTTTTTTTATTATTTTCACTTGAACATTATACAAAAGTAAAAATGAAAATTTAGTAGTCAATTATAATAACAAAAATGATACATGGACCTAATAAATAGGCCTAACCGTGGACCTACCGCATTAATAACTTGTACATTATCAAATGTACAAGTTATTAATGCGGTAGGTTCACGGTTAGGCCTATTTATTAGGTACATGTATCACATCTCAAAAAAAATAAATAAACAACATATTAAAGCAATATACTAGTCAAGAAAGTTATTTTGGGTATAGAACAATTTTTTTTTTCTTATATAGGTGCTGAACTTTCATTTTCTAGCCTCTTTGAGGCAATTTGTGACATTTTTGTCCCTGAATTTTTAATAATTTGAGGGGCAAAAACGTCACAAAATGCCTCAAAAAAGGCCAAAAAATGAAAGTTCAGTACTCATATAAGGAAAAAAAATGTTTGATACCCAAAAGTGTATTTTAAGACAAGTATGATGCTTTTTTATGGTATTTGCCTTTTAAAATAAAGGCTCACGTTTAAGTATTGGTGCACATCAATTTGTCTTGTAGTTAATTTGTTTGGGTTTTGCTTATCTCAAAGTGCACATGGTTTGAGCACGCATGAGTAATTGAGTGCGTTGGTGTGTTTGACAGTTGGATGAATCAGGTGTAATATATTTAACGGAGGATTGACCGAAAGTCCATTTTAGTAAAATATATATGGGCAATTCATTTTAGTAATCTACTACCAAAAAATAGTTCATTTAAAAAAATTTCTCTCTAATAAAACTTTAGTTGTTGATTTTTAAATAATTTATGTAGAGTTAAGTGCAAACTTATCAGTTTTCATTTTTAATAACTTATTAAAATTAACAAAAACCCTCTTATACTTTATACAGGCTTAACTTTATATTTAAAAAGAGAACGTTAACGTTGTTTTTAATAAATATATATTATTATCAATGTACATTAAATTCATGTATAAGCATGGGATAATAAATATCAAAATGAAAGAACAACTAATTGTGATATGTAAAAGAATACACAAAATTGTACATTTCGAACAACTCATGCTATTTCTCTTTATGAGTTTAAGTAAATAATATTATTGATTTTCATGCTATTTATTTTACTATCAGAGTTTAATAATGACTCATGTTAATAGTTTTTATAAATTTAAACCGTGTTGAAAATCAAATGCGTTTATTAACGAGAATATGAAGATAAAAATGTAAGCATGTTTTACTTTGATTTGAAAATAAATATAAGATATTGTACATGTAACAACGACTCATTCAATTCATATTTAAAGTCTGGTTGAAGATATCCGAAAAAACATTTTCTTGAAACTCTATCTTTTAATTTCATCGAGGGTCATTATGTGCTCTTAGACACACATATTATCAATATTATTATATAAATAGATAAATTTAAATGACAAAATGAACATAAACACAATGTCAGTTAAATAAAGTTAAATCATTCGTCCAACAAAAATCTTTGCAAAATACTAATGTGTGAATATATAATGGAAGTTTATGTAAATCTCGTGCGTCACAAAAATTATAACTAATATAATGTTATATTATATTTAGGGCAATAAAAAGAACAAGAGTTAACTCCAACATTTTCTTAACAATGAGCTAAACTAAATTCAGGGCAAAAGTTCGGTATAGAACCCAATTTTGTCATAGATCCGGGTATTCCATCTCAGCCGTCCATTTTAATTATTATGTACGGTTGAGATAATTTTGGTTTTTTTTTTCATTTCTTTTCTCAAATATTGAAGGGGGTAACTTGGTCTTTTCTCAAATANTCATGGGCTCCAGCCCGACATCCTTGCTTCTTTCGTTACTATTGAAAATTTTGTTGATGAAACTTTGAAGAAGGATGATTATAAGACCAAGGAGAAAGTTATGCTTACTATGGAGGATCTCTCTGAATTCGACCTCGCAATTGTTATTATGATCTTTCTTCCTTATCTTACTTATGCTGTTGTTTCTCCCATCCGTCATTCCCCCGGGAGTGAGGATGTTGTTTTTGATCCCGGCATCGGCACTTTTCAAGCCGGCTGTTTCATTTGCTCCCCCAAGAACAAGTAAATTCGGGGCGAGTCTAAGCTACACGACTCGTTACTAAACAAGCGCTTCGTGGGAGGCACCCCATGCTTATCCTTTTATTTCATTTTTATTATCTAATAAGTAACGCGAGGAGGGCGACCTCTTCCAATCTTGTGTTTGCTTGGTTGTTTATGTTTGTGCAGGATTTCCCCAATTCATGATGACTCTCGTGCTCGTGGATCGTCTCATCTCCACTCGAGTCCCATGTATTGCTGCTTGCTTGGAAATCTTATATCCAAATCTTATCGACTAATGGTATCTTTGGCATACTTAATAAACGGCCTTAGATTTATTGTTAGGATTACCCTTACCTTGAAAACATTGAGGACAATGTTTACCTTTAGTCTGGGGGGGGTGAATCTTCGATTTGATTGACCTAGCACTTTCACCATTGTCGTTTACTTACGCAACCCCGCTTTCCACAAAAACCACAAAAAATTGAAAAATTTTGAAAAATTCCAAAGAAAAAATGAGAAAAATCAAAAATTATGCAAAAATAGAATAAAAAGTTTTGACACCGCGTTTGACTTTCCTACTAGGTAAGAGTGAGAATAAAAATTTTGACTTGACCCGGGCGTGTTGAGCCCTAGCTTGTTCCCTTAACCATTGATGATCACAAAAGCTTTTGCTAGTTTTGTACACAAGGAGCTACTCTTTTGTCGGCTCCCATACTTTACTTTATATATGCGTGGATTTAGATTATCGGCTAAGCATTCGTGGATCTCATTATTTGAGATTTTAAATTTGCGGAGAACG
>LBNU01031233.1:16384-35649 GCA_014162995.1 Artemisia annua | reverse complement strand
CAGGTGTTACGTTTTATATTAAGAACGTCCTTCAATATTGTAACAAAGTTTTAGTGTTCTTTTCATGAGATTAAAGGGTTCAAGGGCTAATTATGCAACATTGTGAAACTAGTGCCAAACGCTTGAGGACCCATAAAATAGAGATCACCAACCTGCATTTGGGCAGGTGGTTAGATTTTGGAGGGTGGGACCTCTTAGGAGTAGGTAGGTGCTAGCTTTAGATTATTCCGATGTCGTAGTGTAATTTTTATAATTTCAAGCTTAGGTTCATGTCTTTTCTTTAGCCTTATTTTGAGTTGCTTACAAGCCTTCTTTTACAAGCTCTTAATCTTTACAAGGCGGTTTCGTTATAATCTTTTCTACAAGCTTTTATTTATTTTCTTTGTCAACTTTGCATGTTTTTAGTTTCAAGTGATAAGATATACAAATAAGCTAGGCTTCCAAAAGAAGCCGTGGCTTGTTTGCTTATTTTTGAGCTTATTTTAGTGTCTTTACATTTTATTTACCAAGTTTTTACAAGTCTTATTTATTTATTTTTATAAATTTTTTGTTTCACGATAGAAGTTTTTTTTTTTTTTGAGTCCAGTATGTTTTATTTTTAGGGTTTAGTAGCGAGTTTCATTTTAGGGTTTAATAGCGAGTTTGATTTTTTTTTATAAATAGCGAGTTTCGTAAAGTCAAACAAGTAGTAGCGAGTTTAGTCAACTAATATACTAGCGAGTTTGAAAGATTCAGTAGCGAGTATAGAAAAGTCAACACTATGGATAGCGAGTTTGGTTGAAATGCTCTAGCGAGTTTGTCACAATCTGCAGCGAGTATGAATTCAAAGTATTGATAGCGAGTTTGAATGTCAAACATAGAAATAGCGAGTTTGATTTTTTTTAAATAGGTAGCGAGTATTATTTTTTTACATAGCGAGTTTAGTTTTTATTGTGTCAACTTTATTTTTAGTCCAAGTTTATTTTGAGTCGTGTCTTGTTTTCTCTTCTTCTTTTCTTATTTCTTTTACAAGCCGAGTTAGGCTTTTATTTCACCTCATCGTTTATCGAGTGAGGCTCTTAATTTCTTAAATCTTAAACGTTATACTGTCGAATTTTCTTTAAAATCTTTTTAGTGTCTTTTACTTATTAAAGTCTTTCGTCTTTTCATTTTTAGTCTTACCTTTTAATTACGTTAAATGTTTTACAAGTCTTTTATTTTCTTTACCGCTTTAAATTTTAATATGAGTCGTGAGTAGTTTTAAATCGTGTTTGCTTAGTCACTCGAGTTTGTGAGTTTAGTGAGAGTGTTAAACGTTTGTGATAAGTAATCGAAAGATTGCTTAGACGTGTGAGTTGATTATTCAAAGACGAAACCTTTGGACGATTATTTCACTCGTCTTGAGTTAATATCTCTTCAAAAGATTAATTAACAACTAATCTCGAGAAAGGAAAATAACCCGTTGCAAACTTTTACTTCAAGCTTAACGAACTTATTCGCGTCGCTTTGCAAACACATTGTCCTTTAAATTCATTTACCGTTTTATTTACTTATCGCTTTCATTTACCGCTTTCTTTAGTCAATTTATTCATGCAACTTTACTTGTTTTCTTATTTCATGTCGTTTTACCGCTTTCCTTTACTTTAATTTGTCGTTGTAGTATAGACAAAACAAAACTTTCTTTTAAACCTTATTCATCACACATAGCTCACGGTCTTGAGTGACGAGATCCATATTCAACCCTCGTTGGGACAACGAACTCGTGGTTTGAGCTTGCACTTTGCTCCCGCGATTGCTTTCACTAGCTAGAAACGCAACATCAGACCTCTGGTCTACTCACAACACTCTCCCAAGGAGAGGGTGGGATTAGGCACAACGATCCTAAAAAGGCCTAACCCTGAACAAAACAATGCATGTCCAGCTCCCACTGAAGTCTCTACACCTCTCACCTCCACTGAGGTTAAACCCAACAACACTGATTCAAAGGTTGATCAGTTAGCTGAACTTGTCAGGAAGCTGAGTGAAAAGTTGGAATCCACTGAAAAACCACCATCCATTGAAAAAGAACTAACCCCACCTTCCTCAAGTACATCCAAACCTAAGTCCACTAAGAAACCACTGAAGAGATGGGAATTATGCAATTACACAAATCACACCACTGACAATTGCTATAGAATCCTATTTTGCATGATATGCAAATTAGAAGATCACAGGACCTCAGATCACATATCTTATGTTACCTCCTTGAATGCTCAAGCAAACTACAAAGCTCAGGCACACAAGTATGCTTCAGCATCAAAGCAATCACTTAAACCAAAGGCTAAGCCTTTCAAACCATGCACACACTGTGGATTCACTGATCATCACCCTGTTGATTGTCTCATGTATCTCTGTTGTGACATCTGTGGTGACCCTTCCCATGCAATGTATTTGGAAGCACCTTTCACTCTACCACTGATCATGAGTCCATTAGAAAGTTTAAAAGGTCCTTGAAGCCCAAGCCCACCATGATGTGGGTTAATAGGAAAAACTAACCCAGTTTTCTATTTGTGTAGAGACACGCTAGGGAGCCTGTGTGGCATCTAGACAGTGGATGCTCAAGAAGCATGACTTGTGTGAAGCAATATCTGCACAAATACGTAGAGGAATCTGGACCCAAGGTAGTATTCGGTGATAACTCATCATGTCCCACTTAAGGTTATGGTTCAGTAAACTGGAATGGTATAGTTTTTACAAGGATAGCTTATGTAAATGGACTCAAGTACAATCTCATCAGTGTCAGCCAACTAGGTGATGCTAAATACATAGTTCAGTTTGATGATAAGAAAGGAACCATCTTCAATGCCAACAAAGAAGTTGTGTTGATTGCCCCAAGAAGAGATGATGTTTATGTTCTGGACATTCAACACTCACTCAGAATGGGACTTGTCTTTTACAAAGGCAAGTGAAACAATCAATTGACTATGGCATAAAAGACTCTCTCACCTCAATTTCAAACACATCAACAACCTTGCCAAACATAACAAAGTTCTTGGCTTGCCCTCACTGGTGTTTTCCAAAGACAAACCTTGTTCAGCATGTAAAAAAGGAAAACACCATAGGGCCTCATTCAAAACCAAACAAAATTCCTCCATCAAAAGCTGCCTGCACCTTTTTCACATGGATCTATTTAGACCTGTCAGTCCAATGTCAATTCACCATGAGAAGTACACTCTGGTCATTGGATTAATACTCAAGATACACTTGGGTTTACTTCCAGACCAAAAAGAGTCATACAGCTGAAACTATCATGTCCTTTGTCAGAAACATTGAAAATCAAAATGACATTAAAGTCAAACAAATCAGAACTGACAATGGGACTGAATTCAGAAATCAGGACCTTGAGTGTTTTTGTGATGAGAAAGGAATTTCTCAAAACTTCTCTTCTCCTTACACTCCTAAACAAAATGGAGTGGCTGAAAGGAAGAATAGAACACTCATTGAGACAGCTAGAACAATGCTGAATGGCTCAGTTCTCTCAAAACACTTTTGGACTGAAGCAGTAAAAACAGCATGCTACACTCAAAATAGGTTCATCATTGTCAAAAGACACAATAAAACCCGTTATGAAATATTCAAGGGAAGAATCCCTGATATCAGCTACTTTCATGTGTTTGGGTGTCCTCTGTTTATTCACAATCACAAGGATCACTTGGGCAAATTTGGTGCCAAGGCTGATGATGGATATTTCTTAGGTTACTCACTGGTCTCCAAAGCCTTCAAGGTGTTCAACACAAGGAGACAACAAACTGAGGAAACCTATCACATTACCTTTGATGAGAGCACTGAGGCTACTCAGTTCTCAAACACCTCAGAGAAAGAAATTGGGATTGATGATTCATCTAGATATCCTCCTGATGAATATCATCCTGAGAATAGTTCTCCCACTCAATACCAAGTTGATGTTGACTTCTCATATTACATCATTCCCCGCAACCTTCCTCAACCAACCATCAGTGAGTTTGTTGAAGCTCAACAAGTTCCAAATGAGATAACTCATACTGAACCTGATGTTCAGGAACCTGTTTAGAACAACATCCAAATTGAACTCACTGAAAACCAGATCCTTGAGGAACCTCAAGTACCAACTCTTGAGCCCACTCCACCTCCAAATCAGGCATCAACAAGCTCAAAATCCTATCCTAGACCTCAGGAAAGATAGTCTAGACACCAACACATTGAGCTTGTTAACATCATTAGTGAACCAGTTGAGGGAATGCTTACCAGAAGCATGGCAGCTAAACTCACTGCTGCCTCAGCCAAACTCACTTCATATCAACCATTGAACCCAAGACTATAAAAGAAGCCATGAAACATCCAAGTTGGGTTCAGTTCGTGCATGATGAACTTGAACAATTTGATAGAAATGAATTGATGACCTTAGTTGAATGCCCTCAGGGTGTTTATGTCATTGGCATGAAGTGGGTGTTCAAAAACAAGACTGATGAAAATGGCATTGTTATTAAGAACAAGGAAAGGCTTGTTGCCAAAGGATACAATCAACAGGAAGGCATTGATTATGAAGAAACATTTGCCCCTGTTGCTAGAATGGAAGCCATCAGGATCTTCCTTGCCTATGCCACTTACATGAACTTCAAAGTCTACCAAATGGATGTCAAGAGTGCATTCCTAAATAGAAAACTTAAATAGGAATTTTATGTTCAACAACCCCCTGGATTTGAAAGCCATGAGTTCCCTACCATGTCTGCAAGCTTGACAAAGCCCTTTATGGACTAAAGCAAGCTCCTACGGCATGGTATGAAACTCTCTCAGCCTTCCTGATCCAAAACAAATTTGTTAGAGGAAGGATAGAAAACACTCTGTTTATCTACAGGACAAAGGAAGATGTGATCTTAGTCCAAGTGTAAGTGGAAGACATCATCTTTGGCTCAACAAGCTATAAACTTTGCAAACAGTCTGATAAGGGAACCTCCATCAGTCAAGAGAAGTACATCAAGAACACACTGAAAAAGTATGAACTCGGTGATTGTGCTTCAGTAAAAACCCCAATGGTTCCTCCAAACAACCTAGGTCATGATCTTGCTGGTAAACCAGTGAATCAAACCTTGTTCAGAGGAATGATAGGATCACTGATGTATCTCCTTGCCACAAGGCCTGATATTCAGTTTGCACTCTGCCTATGTGCCAGATATCAGTCTGACCCAAAAGAATCACATCTCACTGCTGTGAAAAGGATCCCGAGATATCTAAAAGGAACTTCAAACCTTGGTTTGTATTATCCTAAGTGCTCAGGATTTGATCTTAAGGGATACACTGACTCAGACTATGCAGGCTGCAAAATGGATAGGAAGAGTACCTCAGGGTCCTGTCAGTTTCTTGGAGGAAAACTAGTATGTTGGAGCATAAAGAAGCAACAATCAATTGCCATGTCTTCAGCTGAAGCTAAGTATGTAGCTGCTGAAGGGTGCTATGCAAATGTACTATGGATGAAAAGTCAACTCAGTGACTATGGCATCCATTACAAAAGTGTTCCTATCTTTTCTGATAATACTAGTGCAATTGCCATCTCCAATAACCCTGTTCTTCATAAGAGAACCAAACACATTGATATCAGATATCACTTCATTAGGGACCACATCATGAATGGAGAGATTAAATTGCATTTCATCCCCACTAAGTATCAGCTAGCTTATATTTTTACCAAACCCATGGATGAGCCCACTTTTACAAGACTGAAAGCTGAACTGGGCATGTTGGACATTGACAATCAGGCCACTGAGTAAATGTCATCCAAACATAGTGTAAAATCTCTCTCAACTCCCTGATCAACCCTCAACCCTTAGTGAGTAACTTGTCATAAAACATACTCACTGATGAGTCACTTACTCAGGGAGCCCAAGACACACTAAAAGCATTCAATGCTTAACTAAATGCTCTAAGTATTTAGTTAGCAAATGTCCTAGCTTGGTAACTGAAAACCTATTTAATATAGGAATATATGTCTTTTATCCTTCTGGCATCCACATCTTGGGCCCCTACATCATCAACATAAATCCCACTTGGCATTAACTGCCCTCTTACACATATAATATCTTTGGATATTTTAATGTGACGTCATAACTGCAAATTACACTTTTGCAGGACTGCGCAACTGTTCAAATGAACAGTTGCGAAAAAAGAGGAAAGTGGAGTAGTGGCATTTAATGCGGATGTCAAACGGTTTTTACATTTTGATTTTCAAAATTATTTAACCCTTTGATATCCCAAACCCTAATCTACCACTCTATAAATACCCCTCATTCCTTACAAAAAACACATACACAAAATCTTAAGTAAACTCTGCTAAAACTTTTTCTCTAAAGCAAAGTTGTGTGTTCTTTATTCTCAAACCTTTTTCAAACACAAATTTTCTTGGTTAAGAAGATTGCTAGCAAGATATCCATCTTACTAACAACTCCTTAATAACATATAGGTTATTTCACGCCAGCGATCTTGTTGAATCCAACTTGTGACCATCTGGTAACCTATATCTGCCATTAAAACCTTTTCTAAATCTTTATTGACCTAAAATGGCAGCCATCCAAGGATTAGAAATTGCACCTCAATAGGCACCTTCTACTCTGGGTGATGTTCAGTTCAAAACCAATAATGTCGTAGGGAATTTCAACTACCCAACCAATGTCCCAGCCTACAAAGACATTATGAAATTTTTATGCAACTGCCCTTTAAAGAATGCCTTTACCAGTACCCCCTATTTTAAGTACCAAAACTACCTCATGGAGTTTTGGGCTACTGTTGTGGCCTTTGACCCGACACCCAACACTGATGCAAACGACCAAAGACCCCTCAGGGAGTTTTGCATTTGCTTTTCGATTTTAAATGGGGCGAGAAAACTAACTCTTGATTACAAAACTTTTTTGCTCTTCAACAGGGCTTGATTACAACAACGGTAGATATGTAGCTCTCCCTGACTCTGATATTGTAAGAGCAGGGTTAGAAAAAATTGTTTTAAAATCTGAGTACTTGGACAAAACCCCTATCACCAAGAACTCCTTTCCCGTGGCTTGGAAGATCCTGTTCACTTTTGTGTTTCAGGTTCTCGGCGGGAACCAATCATCCACTGAGCAGATTAACTCTGTTCAGATGATGATGGCACATTGCTTGATGACAGGGAGAAAGGTCGACATTGGAGAAATCATTTACAGTGATCTCGTAACCAAGTTACAGAAGGACTCTAGGCTGAACTATGTTTCATATCCTAGTTTCCTTTCTTGTGCTTTTCAAGTGTTGATGGGTTGTAATTACACTCAGGACTTTGATTTAGGCTTTTTGCCAGCTGTCCTAAGTCCTTCAAATTTTTCAAAGGACCCATCCTCAGTCTCCCCCATTGAATTGACAGCGCATATGGTTGTTGTAAACAATCGGAGGGATTCAGTGTCTCCAACCCCTCGAAAGAAGGGGAAGTCTCAGACTGTGTCTAATCCCAAACCAAAGACACAGGGCCCTGAGGCTTCAGGAACACAGGCTAAAAAGCCAAGCAGACCCCTGACCAAAAGGACACCCAAAGGCCAGGCTTCAACACCCCCGGTGACAAGGAAGGACACTGATACATCACAGTCAGTGCCCTTGGTCCCAACTACTACTCCCCAAGATCCAGTGGGAAATATACAATCCACTGGTAGAGGAGCGCCTTCCACCGATCCTAATGATGGCACTGGAAAATACCCATCAGTGCTTGAAGGGTCACTTAGGGACAAAGACTCAGGGGGAAACAAACCACCCGCTGATATGGAACCAACACCCCCCCCCCCATAGAGTTGCGCATTCCTCAAGGACTAACCCTAAGGACCAGGTGGATAAAACCCAGTCCACTGGTCTCCCACATGAACAAATTTGTTGAATCTCTCAACAAGCTCACTAAGGGGGTTGCCACTATTCAAGAGTCAGTCAAAGAAGACCCTGAACTCACCAGAAAGCTTCTTCAGGCCTCCAAAACTTATCAACAAAACTCTGGAAACCTCACTGAGCTGCTCAACTTAATGAGATCCTCCAACTTTCAGCTTCTCCACTCTTCAGTGGACTCTGTCAAGTCTTCCCTCACTGCCCTTGAGAAGACTGTGACAGATCAGGCAAAGGCTTCATCTTCTATGGCTTGGAATCTTGGTTCCCGTATGACTGCATTTGAAGGTGCTCAGGCTTCTCTCGAGGCTAAAGTATCTAACATTCAGAAGGACACCTCTGACATCAAGTCTATGATGTCTGAAATCTATCAGGCCTTCAAGGGGTCCCCTGCTCCATCAGCTTCAGTGAGCACTCCAACTCTTGCACTCACCATGGCTCCGACAACAGTTGAGGGGGAGAGGGTCACTGAAGCCACTGAAGCCCCTGCCACAGAAGCACATGCATCCTCATCCAGTCCACCAAAGGCTACTGAAGTTGCTTCAAGTGAACATACTCCTTCTCACACTGAGGGGGAGCATCTCACTCAGGCCACTCCCATATCTTCATATCAGCCTCCTGAAATAGCTATTCCCTCAACAAACCAGCAAGATAAAGGCAAAAGCATTCTCACAACAGCTAAGCCTAAAGCTAAGTTGGTCCCTGCTTCTTCCCTTGTTAGGCGTGACCCTGATGCGCCCATGAAAGTTCCATATGAAATCAACGGAGCTATATTCTATCTTACAGAAGAAGAAATACAAGCTCATATGGAAAGGGATGAGCAGTTAAGGAAAGTGACTGAGGAAGAAAGGTTGAGAAAATCTGCTCTCATTGAGGTGGTGAATGAAGAGGCTGAGAAGATTGGATTGGATCCTAAGTCTAGCTGGAAGGCAAGCCGGTGAAGTCTTCAAAAAGGCTCAGGAAGAGGAATTGCTTGCCCTTAAGAAGGAAAGGGAAGATAAGCTCAGGAAGGATGCTTAGCTCAGGAAAGATAGGATTGATAGGTATAACTGGTGATGAATGAAAGACTGAAACCTGAACCAATCACTGACATTCAAATTCATCGCAATACCAATCCTGCTGTCATCACTGTCTTCAGAGGCACTGACAAGAGAATCCTTGATGTACACTCGCCATTCAAGTTCTCTGAGTTTGGAATCACTCAATTGGATGAACTACGTCCTATTGTTGCCAAGAAGAAAAATGCAGTAGTTCCTGAACTGATGAAAGCACTGAAGCAGAGGTACGAAAGGCTGAAGAAGATGCCTGATGTACTTGGTGTTCCTTCTCCCCTCCCTGCTCCAACAACTCAGGATGCTCCCTCAAAGACCTCAAAAAGGAAAAGGAAGCCTGTGGAGTTGGAACCTGAGATCAAGGTTCCTGGGTTAGACTGTGATAGAACACTCCCTAAAGGAATCAGATTCATAAACAACTTGGTCCTTGAACAGCCTGAAAGAGGCTTGTGCTTCACTCACGAATTTGGCAACCCTTCCTTTCAGAGATGGTCTGACATTGATAAGGCAGGAATCAAAGCAATGCTTGGTTATTTCATGATGGCTTCTCCAATCAAGAGTGCAGAAAATATGAGATTCTGCCTGGACCTGAAAACTAAGATTGAAGAGCATACTGACAAACATGAACTGAGATCAAATAAAGCAAAGCTTGAACCCTTGGATATACACTCAACGTCTGAATCTGCAACACCACCTATCCACTATGTATCTTTTGGTATTTTTAGGATTGTAATAATGATTAATGAAAATTGAAGTTTATGTTTATCAGTGTCCTAATATTACCTAGATACTCTCAGTATGAGAAGAAGACCTTTGCTTACTCACACTGAATCATAAAACACTTAGGCTATTTGTCTATCCAAATAGGGGGAGACTGTTGGGTCACTAAATTCCCAAACTCCCTTTAACTAGGATTTGAACATAAAATAAACTAAGTGTTTAACATCTGTAAACATAATCAAGTCACTGAATGAACAGTCATTCAGTGAGTCATCTTCAAGATGCTCAGGACGAACCTAAGAAGAAAGTTTCTCCATTCAGTGAGGTGGACTCTCAGTGAGTGGCACCTAAGCCAAAGAAGAAGGTGATGGATTCAGTGAGTGATGACAATAACTCACAGAATCCCAAGTTTCTCCTCACTGAAGCAACAAATGGTTTATGACTGAAGATAAAGACGTGAAGCTTGAAGAATGGGCGGGACAAGGCGGGAAACATTTGAAGTTGCAAAGAGTGTCAGTATCCTCCCAAAGTCAAACTTTCCCTGAATGGTTAAGGTTCAAGATGGTGTCATATCTGAACCTCAGAAAGGACTATTGTCCTATGCCCAAAATAGACTTATGTAATAGAGACAAAAATACGTAAGTATTTTGTCTCAACTAGGCTGATGTAATCTTTGTCTTTATCATAACGGTTGTAATATACTTGTGTATAAATAGCAGTCATAAGGAAGAGTAAAGGTTGCGGAGTTTGTGCACTTAATGCTTAGACATTCACAAACCAATCTTTACTCTCTCCAAATAGCAACTGATCCTAAGATAGCTTAGGAAATCCATTTGTTGCTACTTAAGCTTAGCTTAAGTTTAGTAAGGAGTAACACACAACACACTTGTCATTTCAATCCCAAGGGTTTATTCCGCGAACACTTGGGTATAATTCTTTGATTGATTTCTAATAAGAATTAAACGTTGAAAAATATCTTATCTTTTACTTTGCGTTTTATTCAAATGTCTTTCAAAGTATTTCATTACATTACTTAGCATGGTGCATGTTTAGATTAACTTTGTAGTTAGTTTAATCGTGTAAACGGGACCAACACTTTCTCTTTTTATTTTCTAATAAAGTAACGTGAGGAGGGGTGACCTCTTCCATTTCTCGTGTTTTGGTGGTTGTTTGTTATGATTGTCCAGGATTATCTCCGAATTATGATGACTCTCGTGCTCGGGGACTTGTCTTTTCTCCACTCGAATATCATTCTTCGTTGCTTATGGAAATCCGATATCCGAAAATCTTATCGACTAACGTTATCTTTTGGCATAATTAATAAATGGCCTTAGATTTACGTAGGATTACCCTTACCTTGAAACATTGAGGACAATGTTTACCTTTAGTCTGGGGGTGAATCTTCGATTCGATTTGACCTTGCACTTTCATTTTATTCGTTTACTCTCGCAACCCCGTTTTTCCTTAAAAATAAAAAAAAAATGAAAAATTTGAAAAAAAATGATTAAAATGTTGTAAAAAAAAAAAGAAAAAAAATGAATGAGAAAAGTTGAAAATTATGCAAAAATATAATAAGTGTTTTTGACACCATGTTTGACTTTCCGCTGGCAAGAGTAGGAAAAAAAATTTTGACTTGACCTGGCGTGTTGAGCCCTAGCTTGTTCCCTTAACCAATATAATCATTAAGCTTTCGCTAGTCTTTTACACAAGGAGCTATAAAACGCGAATTCTTTACAAGAGTTTGCAAGTTCCCGTATTTGACTTTATATATGCGGGGCTTGATTATCGGCTAAGCATTCGCGGATCTTATTACTTAAGATTTTAAATTTGCGAAGAACGAGAAATAATAGAGTTTATTTAGAAATTAGATGCTAAACTTTGTTCCCACAAAATTGTTTCGCCCCATATTATATGATAAAGAATAATTAAAGATGTTAGGTTGTGGCTATATTTAGTTTTTTATCTTCTTAAGAGAGTCCTTGCTTTAAAAATTGGGTACACATCAAGGTCGCATAATAAATAAGTTAAATAAAGTTAAATTTTAGTTCTATGAGCTGCGGTTCGAGATCGGGTCCTTGGATCCTTATTTCCAAAAGGTTTAAGGTCTTGGCTACCCTCTTACGCCGGCCCTTGGACCTCTTTTCGGGATTGTGTGAGGTCTTGGTCTAACCACCTTGGATCCTCATTTCATGAACGTCTAGAGTCTTGGAACTCTCCGTCGTAACGGCCCTTGGATCCTTTNTCTTCTTAAGAGAGTCCTTGCTTTAAAAATTGGGTACACATCAAGGTCGCATAATAAATAAGTTAAATAAAGTTAAATTTTAGTTCTATGAGCTGCGGTTCGAGATCGGGTCCTTGGATCCTTATTTCCAAAAGGTTTAAGGTCTTGGCTACCCTCTTACGCCGGCCCTTGGACCTCTTTTCGGGATTGTGTGAGGTCTTGGTCTAACCACCTTGGATCCTCATTTCATGAACGTCTAGAGTCTTGGAACTCTCCGTCGTAACGGCCCTTGGATCCTTTACTCCGAGTAGGTGTAAGGTCTTGGAATTACCCCGTGAAGCTCCGTAGTAAACATTATCAATGAAAAGTAGAGTTAAAAAATGGAAAATGAAAAATGAAAAAGTCAAAAATTTACGAATAAATCCCAATTCCTCGATGTGGACCTCATTTTTAAGGCAACGATTCTTGAGAGAAGATGGAAAACTACTTAGCGTCTAAACTTGGTATCTTTATCGGAATAAAAAATTATCGAAATGAGAAAATATGAAGAAATTCATTTCTCAACAAAAATAAAATAAATAGATACAAAAATAGGAAAATGGGAGCAAGAGGTAATTACACAAGTAACTTCCATGGGTAGTGTTAGCATCTAACTTATAAGTAAGATGTGATCTCGTTTTTAAGCTTCGTTTGGGGGCTCGTGAAAAATCAAGGACGATGAACTTTATCCGTATGGTCACTTCTCCATGATTCGTGTTTCTACTCTATAACCCTAAACGTTATTGCAAAATAATGAAAGTTGGCATACCATCACAAGAATAAAGTGGAAAAATATATAAATAGTAGTGTAGAGTTAGTATATGAATAAAATGGAATAACGGGGCATTTTCGGAAATAAATGATTTTGAAATCTCTTTTGAACGTTCTTGCTACTTTTCAAAGTTAGTAAAAAGGGGTTTTGAAATTATTTATCTCAAAAGCGTGATGTGATTACATTGCGTGAGGACACGGCAATACTTAGTTTGGGGGATTTTGGTATGTGTTATTTCACATACCTTTATTTGACCAAAGACCCGACAAATAAGACCAAAAACTAACCAAATATGCCAAATACATTGTGTTTTTGTGTTTTTGAATGTGCTGGTACGGATATTAAAGAAAATGGACAAAACCAATCCAAAAATGACAACACGAGCACGGGAATGGAAAAAGAGTTCAATAGCCAAGGCCGGGGAAGGATTTTTACAAAGTGGATCAAGTTATGCTCGTATGTCAAAGTCAACCCTTAAAGAATTGAAGATTGTCAAAAGAAACCCTTGGAAGAAATTATTGGAAATTGGCAAAATCAGTCCTTTGAGTTTCAGAAGTTACATAAATGGTCCTTGTGAATTTTATTCAAAAGCTTAAATCTATTACTAAAACAAACCTGGTCCAAACTATCCATGAGCCCAGATCCAATAAAAGCCCAAGTCCATTTACCCTTTACCCTTAAATTCGGATCCAACAAACCCATGGTCAAACATTAACTCACTATTCGGTCAAACAATAATTAAATAACATTTACCGCCACCCAAAACTTTACCCCGTACATCCCCTTCCCCCAAACATGAACCCTAATTTTACCATCCACCACAATTACCCCAATTCCCAACAATTGCCATCAATTAGCTCTTCTAGAAGCATGACCCACGTGATAGGAACGTGTCAGATGGATTATACACAAGAATTGGCCAACGTGGTAATATGGCAGGCTCCCATTGGTGTTAACACCTCATTCCCACATCCTTGGATTTGCCTTCTAGAAGCTCTGACACACGTCTGACAAGGACAGAGAGAGATTGTGCACTTGGATCGCCAACGTGGCCTTATGAAGCACTCTGATTGGTTTTTACACATCATTGGGATTGATCTAAGGGCTCTAATCAATTGGAGAAAGCACAATATGATTGGATGGATGAAATCCCAGCTTCTAGGAGTTTCCTCAGTGATCTTATCCTTCTCCTCTCCTCAGCTATAAAAGAAGACCTCCACCCCCCTCATTAGAAGTAGATTTAGAGTAACAAAATGCTGCTAAAATGTTTTTAGAGATAATTAGTTTTAGATAATTGTATTTCAGCTTTCTTCCATTGTAATTCTAGTTTTGCATCAATAAAATTGTAGTTTACTTTTGAGTTAATTCGTGTTCAAAAGTTCACTCAAATTTTCTTATAAGCTCTTTACATGTTTTATAAGCTATTCTTAATTCAATTTCAGCTTTTATAAACCTTATACTTTTCATTTACTCAACTTTTATAAAAATACAAAAAAAATCAGTAAATCAATAAAAAAATAAAATATATATATATATATATATATATATATATATATATATATATATATATATATATATATATATATATATATATATATATATATATATATATATATATATATATATATATATATATATATATATATATATGTTAATTAGCTTTTATAAGTTTACTTAAGCTGTGTAATGGTGTGTTTAAGCTCACAATAATATAATTTAGTCTTAGAATCAATCAAAAGTACTAAATCAGTTGACAAATCAAAAAAATATACCTTTGCAATGAATGTGGAAAGCTTTGGAAGTGGTCTAAATGGATTGGCCTGATGGACTTATACTGGCTTATTCTTTGAATAAGCCAGAACTTGTAGCTACCCTAAGGGGAGCCTCTGTTCAGCTGAGGCTTAAAGTGATTTTGACTTTTCTATTTTTGGCTTAAATTGCATTTCCTGAGTTTAATAGTTTAGATCTATTATTGTTTGCTTTTTACTGTTCCATTGGTTTGTTCTAGTCATAATTGAGCTTATTTGTTAAGTTGTAGTCATATTATAGTTGTTTTCATCTTAAATCAATTATTGATCTAGTTAATGTGAACTCTGCTCAATCTGTGAGATTTGGTATATTTGTTGTTATGGTCTGTGTTTCTGAACTTCATTTAGTATCTTTGATCAGTGTATAATCTTACTTGGTGGTTTTGTGGCTTAAATCTCACAAGTGCTTCATAAAACATACATAGCAGTCACATTAAGGGTGTTTGGATCAGTCTTGATCATTGTGTTTGAGTGAGTTGTTTTGTGTTAGTCTTGCATAAATAGTTTATATTGGTTGCCATTAGTTCATTTGAAGTATAAAACTCAGTGTTCATTAAGCAAATAGTAGAAATCATTTTTGAATCATATTTTTTGCATATCTGTTAGATTATAGGGTGCATAATCATGATCATAGCTGCATAAGTAGTTATCATAGCATAATCTCATTTAATTTTAGCTTAATATTACATTTCTAGTTTAATTTGATCATTCAAAGTTCATTCAAGTCAAAATTGAATAAACATTGAAAAAGTCAAAAAGACCAAAAAAACAAGTTTCAAAACCAATTTTGTTTTTTATTTTCATTTTCTCATTTCTTTACCATTTTAGCTGTAATTTTAGGATTTATAAGTTCACCAGCTTGTGATTTCAATAGTATTTTTAGTTTGATTTTTAGAATTTTTCTAGAGTGTTTTTAATAAGCTTGAAGTTAGCTGTTAGGCTCAAAACTTGTCCTGCATCAGTTAGCATGTCCCAACTGCATAACTTCTTTGAATCTTTCTTAGTTGCTCATTTGAGTTTATGGCTTGAATATTAGATCACTAAGAAGCTAATAATACTGACTCGTTGGATTTGAGGCTTATTCTCTTTACTGAGCTTATTTGCGTGCTAATTTGAGCCTGTTATTTGCTTGACTGACTGTCTATTCCTTTTGATTACTTAGTTAAGATTGTTTAGTGAATCTACCTTAATAGCTTTTGATATCTTGGTTCTAGTGATAAGTGAGCTTGTTTAATTGTTACCTGAGTTTGTTTTAGCTTTAGTAGCTTTTAGCTTTAGCTTGTTTGCTTAGAATAGTAGGCTGCTAGTGCTAGTTCACTTTCAAGTTTTTTATCTCTTAACTGTTAAAGTAGTGAGCTTGCAAAAGCTCACTAAAAACTTTTCTGAAAAAGTAGTTTTATAAAAGTTGTTAAAAATCTGTTGTTAAAGTGTTTTGCGAAAATAAAAATCAAAAAGAAAAAAAAATAATTTTCAAAAAGCAAGGCCCAGGATTCGAACCTGGGACCTTACTCTTCACACAGACACACCACACCACACTTAAACCAAACGTGCCCTTGGGGCTTTTGCATAATCTCTTGCACTATTAATTCTTTTATACCTTCTTTGTTTATTTTCTTTTTAAGCTTAAGCAAGCTGATAAGCTTGTTTTAATATTAAACAGAATAGCTTTTCCACTTTTTTAATTCTCTTTAAGCTTCTAATAGTATTTTAGACTTGTAGGAAAATTTCCAAATTTATTTGAGTCTTTCACTATTTTTTAATCATTTATTTTCTTTTAATTAGTTTTTTAAATCTTATTAAAAAAAATTTAATAAAAAATATTTTCTTTTTCCAAAATTATTTTTGAGTATTTAGGAAGTTTAGAAATTAATTGTGAAATTTTAGATGCATTTTTCCTTAGGTTTCACTATTAAGGTGCGTTTTAAGATTACGTTACGTTAATTTTTAGTTTTAGCTTGCGTTTTAGTACTTATGTGTTTTGCTTGCTTGTACTCTTTGCATGATTACTTGTTTTTATTTGTATTCTCATATTACTAGTGTTAATTCTCAAAAATATCACTTTTATTAATTTCACTGCACGTTTTCACAACACGAAATCACTTTTCCATTCAAACTTTCACGGGACAACGAACTCGGGTTATTTGTATTTCTTTCGGATTTCCTTGGACTTTATAATATATATATTGATTTAAACGAATCAGGGACTTGCTTGTTACTTCTTTTGGGTAAAAGGCCAACGACCAGGTAAATATATTACTCCAAAAAGCATTTAAGTACAACGGATATGGGTGAATCCCATATCTCAGCCCATTACATAGGCAAAAAGCTTACATAACAAGATACTTCCTATTTTCTAGACACGAAAACAAACCACTAAACACATGATAACAAAAGACTCTGACGAAAATGTAAACTACTTCCTACGATCTTGGAGTTTAAAGCCATACATGGCATTAAGAGCATCCAAATTCCCTGGAAGATCATAGATTTGCTTCGAATAGTCATCTTAGTCATCATAGTCATCATACTCATCTTCACGCTCATGACCACCACCAAAAAAATTTGTTGATTCGTCAAACGTGTTAAGAACCTCCTCATCATCACTATCAGAAACCACGACCTCACCCACCTATGAAAATGGGTTAGCCCTCTTAGCAGAAGAGGTAGACGGAGCAGAAGAAATACTAATCTTAGGAGACCAAAATTGCTCCTTCTCTTTCATATCACTCACAAGAGGATCTTTTGATGCATTACTAGTCTTTAATGACTCATCCTCATTAACTTCCATTGTACAACCAGAATCCACATCCTTGTTGGTGTCGTTAGTCGGAATACCAAAAGCATTCGTATCATCCATATTAAGAGCATCAAACTGGTTAGACGTAGAAATCTTCGTTCCACTCGAACTAGCCGCATCAGAAGCCTTCTTCTTAGTGACATCCACCTTCTTAGGTTCAGGAGGAGTCTTTTTGGGTTGATACTGAAACTGCTNAGTCGGAATACCAAAAGCATTCGTATCATCCATATTAAGAGCATCAAACTGGTTAGACGTAGAAATCTTCGTTCCACTCGAACTAGCCGCATCAGAAGCCTTCTTCTTAGTGACATCCACCTTCTTAGGTTCAGGAGGAGTCTTTTTGGGTTGATACTGAAACTGCTTACCCACAACAGGTTTAGTAAACCCTCCTTGACCCGGAATTGTATGACCACCTTGCTTTCGCTTCTTCTTGTTATTGACAGTCTTGAAACCATCATTAACAGGCTTAGTAGACTGAACAGGAGGTAAAACAACTTTAGGACAGTCAATTAGAGTATGACAAAAAATCTTACACTTATCACAACGAGGTGGTTTCCACTCGTATTCAACCCGTATCTTCTCAATAGTCGAACCTGTAACAAACCAGAATTTTCCAGATTAATTTTAATAATAAATATTTATTTATTATAACTAATTTGGGCATTCCTATGCATAAATTGATATTTTTGAGCATTTCTGAGCATTTCGGCTATCCGTAATGCGTACTGTAGCTTACGGTCATCACTGAAAAAGTCTATTTTTGTCAGTAAACACAAATTAATCCATTTCGGATAGTTACAGACAAGTTTCATAATTTACTGAGAAGTTTCTCACATTTTCTGAAAAGCAACGCTGCACGCGAACCGACACCACAGTAATTATGAAAGAGGTCAAGTTAATATATTTTTGAGTCAGTAAACTCATTTTATTATTTTTCTGACAAAACCGTGGCTAAAAACTTTATTTTAAGTATTCGTGTCCAAAAGCGTCAAACCGGGACGTAACGGTTACATTTAAGCTTAAACCGACACACGATACACCAACGTGGGACAAAGTTATATTTCTCCACCCTTCCTTGGATCCCCTAGCCGGCCTCATCACCATCTAGTCATCCTCCACTATAATTTTAAACACATGTGGTTAAGTCTAAAATCCAAGGTGAACCATTTTAACCAAAGAACACCTTATTACCCAAATCTATTACCCAACAACATTATTTAACTAGTTACTTGTATAATTTTCATCTCATTCTCTTCTTCTTCTCCTCCTAGCCGAATACACACACACACACACACACACACACTAAACATACATAATTTTTGAAGATCAAGTTAATTTGGGTATTGAAATCAAGTGTTTTGGGTGAATTAGAAAGTAATTTTTGGTTAAACTTGAAGCATTTTGGGTCTTCTCTTGTTCTCCTAGCCACGTTAAACACAACCCCATTCTAAGGATTCATCAAACTTTTCTAATCTTGTTCATACCATGTTCTTGTGATGTTTAATGGTGTTACCAAGTGCTAAATATATATATTTTTCTAAAATGAAAAAGATATAAATTGGTGTGTGCATACATGTAGCTCGAATTTATGAAGTGTTCATAGTCATTAGGATATTTCTTGCTTGTGTGGTAAAACTTGTTGCTTGTGGTACTAATTTGGTGGTACAAATGTGAGTTACACTAATTACGCGAGTTTAAGACGATATATATACACTTATATGTGTATATATATATATAAATCGGCTAAAGTAAAAAGGATGAAATTATTGGGGTTTTGAAAAATATAAAATTTTGGCTCAAGTGGTGAATTGGTGGAAGTTTTACTTGAAGAATTATAATTAAATACATATTTAAGTAACTTTAACTAATTATAAATAATTAGTTAAAAATATAAATTTTGGTGAAATTTATTTTATTTAGTCGAAATATATTATTTTTAGTTGAATAAAAATAATATTGACTAAACTTTGTGTTTTGA